>JAFEMH010006164.1:0-133294 GCA_022495995.1 Adenophora triphylla var. japonica | reverse complement strand
AAAGTTGTATAAAAAAGTGGCTAAATAAGATTTCAAGCCTATTTTTACCATTAGCTAAAAAAATCACTTAGTTCGAAGAAATTAATGAAGAAAAGGAAAAACGCTTTAATAAAAACAAATAAGAATTTAAGAGAATATAATTTTCAAAACAAAATTTTCAACAAAAATATATCATCACATTAATTTAATAATATTGCTGCATTTCTAAACATAATCAATAACTATTTTCGTTTTTTGCTAGAACACATTTCATTTAAGAAAAAAATCAAAAAAAATATCTAAATATCACTGTTATACATAACCAATAACTATTTACAAAAAAAAAAAAAAAATTAGTTACAAATACATGTTTGTTCAAACATATATTTTCTTTGTCCTCATAAATAATTCAAAAATTATACAATTCAAAGTAGATACAATTATTTGATTGAACTTTAACAAAAAAGTTATAAAAATTTACTTATTTTTATATTATTTTAAGAATAAAATATATTTTTTATTTTTTTCTCAAAATACTAATATTGTACAATTTGTGATCCAAGATAGAATTTTTAAAATTTACATTAAGTTGAAAATATCATTTTATTAAATGAAAGGGATTCAATGTCCAAAATAATTGTTGGTTTTGGAGTTTCCATAAGTCTTTAAAAATATTACTATTACCCACATTTCAAAAAATATCATTTCATTAAAGTTTGAAAATTTTCATGTGTTTCTAAATGTATTTCTTTTACTATTTATATCATATTTTATTTTCTACTTGCAAAATTAAGAGTTTGCAAAATAATGATAATATTTATATATTTGTGAAGAAAGGAGTTTAGGTATAAAGTGACTAAGAGAAAGAGAAAAAAGTAATGTTTCATTTGCATTTAATTAATAGGGGAGCGAATAGGATAATAGGTTAATTTAAAGACAAATTAATTGTTTTCTTGATTAGTTGATTTTAAAGCAAAAATATTCTAGAATCATCCATGTTTTGGAGGGAAAATGAGCTTGTTGAAGTGCTCTCATGCACTTCAACCTTTTATATATATATAGATTATGACCTATATTTTTGCCATATTTTATGAGATTATTTGACATATTAATTATTTAACGGTTTACAATTGTTTTTAGTCTTTTATAACCTCTATTTTTGTTATGTATGATATTATTTGACATTTCTTGTTAAATTCAAAACTCGCTTTTTTGTTAAATTACAATTGTTTTTAGTTAAATTCACAATTTATTTTTATTCTTTTTATAACCTCTATGTTTGCTATTTTATGTGATTTTTTGACATAGTTGTTAAGTGTTTACAATTGTTTTCAATTAAGTTCACATTTATTTTTAGTCCTTTATGGCCTATATTTTTTTATTTTATGAAAATAATTTGACATGTTTTATGTAGAATTCCAATGAGTTTAAAAATCAAAACAAAGAATCAGAGTCTTATTACTCTAGTGCTTCTCAACTTAGATTGTTGGATAGGAGTAGAAACAAAGCTCTTATTATTAGAGCATGAAATTGAACTTGAAAAAACACCTTATGATATTAGTAAATGATGATTTATAAGCAAACATTTGTTGATCATTAGGGAGTGTGTAAATGGTTAATGTATAACCCACTAATATTACAGTTACTTTCTTTACCACTCACCATCCTCCTCCTTCTCCCTTTTACTTGATGTTGTTGTTGCTTAATTTATTCTTTGATCTTCTCCCTTATATTTTTGTTACTCCTCAAACAAACAATAACACCAAGTTTGGTATTGCAAATCGCTGTAGTCAATAACCAATTGTTTCTCCGTTTACAATAGAATAGTGCCAAGTAATGAAATAAAGAAAATGCAAACAATTTGTGGGCTGGGAAGGAAGGGAGGCGAAAGAGGATGAAGGGCGAGTGGTAGTCGAATGTAGGGGGAAGCCGGAGGGGGTCGCCTTCGATGATGGAATGAGGGGAAGGGTCGCTGGAGAAGGGAGGGGAAGGCAGGCCTGAGATGGGGAAGGGGGAAGGTCAAGACGTGGGAGGGAGGGAGGGGAGTGGGAGGGGAAGCGGAGACAGAGCAGAGATATCGTGCGAGTATTGTGTGAGATTAGTTTCTCGGGGTGTCATAAAACTGACAAAGGTACCATGTGAAATTTTGATTCTGATAGTGAATATAGGGGTTAAATTTCAATTTTTTTGTCCTAATTGATCGATTTCCTTATGTTGAAGGAAACAGCGATAATTTTCCCTTTATATAATATTAGATAATACAGCTTAGCACAAAAAAAAAGTTGCTTTTTTTCATATCTTAATGAAAACAGGTTTTTCATATCTTAATTAAAACAGGTTTTTTATAAGGGTCTGTTTGGTAAAATTAAAAATTAAGCTTTGAAAATGTAGAGCTAAAAATATAGAGCTGAAATTATTAAGTTGTTGAATTTTTAAGAGTAAATTATGCTTGGTAATGACAAATCACTTATATCGTAATTTATTTAAAGTATGAACTTAACATTCAAAAATTATTTGAATACATCTTAATGAGTGTATAATAAAATAAAGTCTTCAACATATATGTCACTATTATTATAATTAGATTATATTTTATAATATTTAAATATTTTTTATCAGTAGTTTCTTTGACCCATAATAAAATTTATCTTGTTAATTATTTGATAAATTTGTCTAACCTTTGACAAAAAAATGAAAAAATAATTAATTATGATATTCTATTAAAATATTATTAATATCAATATTAATATAAATAAAATTACATTTTAATACTAGATCAAATATAATTTATATAAAACGTTAAAATATTTCAACAAAAGAAAGTATCATTTAATATATAAATAAAATAGTTGATGGATGAATTTGAACTCATTCCATTTTTAACTTCTTCTTTCTCCTTCTTAATTACTTAAGCTACTCATTTTCAACTTAAAATTAATAGCATTTTTTAAGACAATCTTAATTAATTAAGTGATTGCAATTTATCTTATCAAACATGCTTAACTTTTTAAGACTAATCCTAAAAATAGTCTTAATAATTTTATCATGATATAAATAATATACAAACAAATATAATACATTCATTAAATAATTATTGCATAATTATTATTATGGAATATTGAAAGTATTATCAAGTGTTCATTTAGGACATGTACTATTCTTCATTAACCAAGGAAACTACATGATAAAAACTAATTAACGATACACTAAAAGTACTAGAAAATCCAAGTACAAAGTAGAAAACAGCTCATGCTAATCTCTACTAGTTCTAACCAAAAAAAAAAAAAAAGAAATAAAAAAGAAGGATAAATGTTAAAAGGGCAAAAAAGTGAAAGGGTACTATTTACATCAACCGAGCTAAACTAAAACCCTCTACTCCTCTGAGCATCCTGCCTCCACATGGGGCCATAATACTGCCCAGCATTTGGCTGAGGACCACCACCACCCGGGGGTGCCACCCAACTAACACCATTTTGCACCACCACATTTAATGGAGGCGGTTGCATTACAATTGGTGTTTGTACAACTTGACCTACAGGAAGCCTAACAGTAGACTGATTAAACATATGTGGCTGGAGCGGCTGCTGGTGGTACGCATGGACAGGTGGGGCAGGAAGTTGCGGCTGCCATTCCGGTATATCATCATCATCATCCTTCCAGTTTCTACCACCATCACCAGCATTATTCCCAGATTGCCCTCCGTACTTGTGTATAAGCTCTCTCATTTGATCTACAGGTCGAGATGGTATTGAGTGAGGGTGATTTCGAGTCAATCGTGGACCCTGAGATGATGATGATGTTCTCGGGGTCGGTGAGCTCAGGTTGCCGGAGAAGTTAAACTCCGGCAAGTCATCATCTGCTCCGGCAGCCGCCCCGGGCCAAACCTGTGGGATATCATCATCATCATCATCATCATCAACAACATTAGTCCGAGGTGGGGGTGGTCTTGGTCTTGATGTTAAATTCATATTTACATTTTTGTCCTCCTGTCTTCTACTAGATGAAAAGTTCTGTTTTTTCGAGCTATGTTTATGGTGAGACGATGAGTTAGGGGAAATAGCAGAAGTTAAATGAGGTCTTCTCCATACAACTACACCAATTAGGCCGTTATCGCTCGATTTAAGTATGTCTGTTCGGTCTTTTAAGAGATGCCTGCTCAGGGATTCGATTATTCTTGGATGTGGTGGGCAGAAATAAACTTCTACCCCGGGGATTGGTTCTCCAAATCCGAGCCTCTCTTCCACAACATAAGAATCCACAGCCTGTGCAACAGATTATACACACCTATGAGAAAATATAGGAATAAATTGAGGCCATAATTGCAGGGAGGGGGTAGAAATTAAATCACCTCTGAAAAACTTGACCGATCAACCTCGGAAAATCCCTGCTTCAAAACGAAGTCAATCACCTGTGAAGAAGAAAATTTAGTCAACAAGACCGCTCACATAATAATATTACACAAAAATAATACCATGAAGAAAGACTATTTTGTATGCTACCTACAGATATATTTGCTGGTTCATTTTCAAACGTTGACTTTTTCTTCATATTCATTTTTATCCAGTACACATTTGTTACTATGCCCCACAAATCGTTCAACTGAGACAAAATTTGGATATTCCCAGATCCCCATAGTTTATTACCCAAAAAGTCATGGAATTTGACATAATTTACATATTCATGTGCTTAAATTTCGAATTAGGATAAATTAAACACATTTTTTTCCAGACCAGCCACCACTCTGTGCTTGAATATTGAATTAGGATAAATTAGCTTGCTTTTGGGTTTAATATATTCAATCTGGACAAGGGACGTTCATTGTCCAACATTCAGAACATTTACACTGCAGATTGCTTCTGTCATATTTTAGTTCCTAATCATGTAAGCCAGAACAATCCAAGATTTACTTCAATCTTTTTAAAGTCGCAAATGATACTTCTATTTTGTTTAATTACGAGTTAATTTAATTCCATGCAAATTAGGAGTGGAGGGCGCGTAATTGAACAGGGGGCACGCTTTTAAACAGAAACCACTGATTCATTAGTGGGGATTTTGACAACTTTTTGCTGCATAGTAGCACTGTCATACAATTCCTCGGTCTAAATAAAATGTCATTTGCCCTGCACTTCAGGAGGAGATGGGTTCTACTAGAAGGGGGTATTTTAAAGGGGAAAGTTTTAATTACACTAAGCAAAGAGACTTGATATACCATGACTGCACGACTTCTGGAATTGGGTAGTTCTTGGATAAACTTTTCAAATGCATCAGGTCTGACTTTTCCCTTTATCTCAAAAGAACCAGGCCACTCCTTTGTTGATGTTTTCTCGCCACTGCAACAAGATAAACATATCAGTGAAACCAACAGGGACCAAAAAAGAAAAATGCTGTCAGCTTGAAACGATCAACAAAAGAACGTCAAACCAGAAGAAATCCTGACAAAATTTTGGATAACTACAAAGACCCCTAAAAGAATCAACTTCAACACTTTGGCTAAAGAAATAACTTGCTCAAAAGATGGTCATTCACATCTAACAGTTACAATAATAACCACAGAACTGAATAGGTAGCATAAATGCTGACAAAAAGGAACCAATTTCCATGATTTAAACCTTTGATTCTCGCAGTAGTAAATGAAGTCCTAGAGAAGAGATTTTTTTTTCCACAGCTTAATCGATAAAAGATTGCCAAATCTCAATTTGCACTGTATGCATCAGGTACTGAAGATATACAGAATTACTCCCTCCGTCTCGAAATGATCTTCCCACTTTTTTTGTCGTCAACACGAAGGTACTTTAAGCAATACTTTTAGGTTGATTTAATTATCCTATTGAAAATTTAAAACTTGTTATCAATAAACCATTCTATCAACCTGAAATTATTGCTCAAAGTACGTTCATTCAGATAATTAAATCAACCTGAAATTATTGCTCAAAGTACGTTTGCATTAACATAAAAAAAGTAGGCCATTTCGGGACGGAGGGAGTAAGAACTTTGAAGTCGAGTGGATATCAATACAAGTATCACAGCTGCGAATGAAAAAGATGCAGTCTATAGAAACCACAAAACTAGTGAACAGAAATTTACTGAGATGCTAAGGTTAAAAATGTAAGCGATTGGCAAGTTTGGACATACCTTCTGAAAATCCCAACAACTTTCACCAGGGAAGTGAGAGTCAGTTGGAGTTCACCTTCCCATACTTGTTCACCAGTTGGTGCGGAAACAATGGGGGAGAATTTTCTTTCTACAGGACTTTCGCTGTTTGTCACATTCACCTTCAGTTCATTTGTTTTGACCTTTGTTTGGTCAGCCTTCTCTGTAGGAGTACCAACACGATCCATTGACGCTGGAGAAGATGCTACTACGTCATTGCTAGAGTCAACATTCTCGGCAGCTCCATTTTCCTTTTCAGACAAAGATTCTATCTGCCCTAAACTCTCTGCAAACGGATCATCAACCGCAAGGTCTTGAATGAACTCTTCAAAGGAACGAGGTGGACCTAATTCTGAATCCTTGCATTCATCCAAAATTAGTTCTTGCATTGGATCGGTACCATCAGCTGGAATTGTAAGTCTACCTGTAAGATCCTGGTTCTCGGATATGATCTTTTCACCACTATCTTTTCGTTTGACTTCACTAGCTTCAGAAGAAAGGTGAGCTTTCTTCGCCTTGCTTTTCGGTCGAAAATTAGTAAGAGAGTTTGATCCAACAGAAACATCAACTGAAACTCCATCATCTTGTTCAACTTCCACTTGGTACTCACCCTTGTGTGTCTTTTTGACCAAACGCCTTACATCAACATCTGAATCAGGCAAAACTTTCATTTGTGCAAGCTCTTCGGCTTTTGCCATTCGCCACTGAGAAAGCTCTTTTGAGGCAAGTTCCTCTGGAGTCATAGAACACAGTCTCTCAGCTGAAATTTCACCAGACATAACTCTTTCTCTCAACTCTGGATTACTACGGTCTTTTAAGTTGAACATTAAAGACCTACCTTTCTCTTTGTACTTTTTATTCACACCTCCAAACAATTTAAAAAGTTCTGCCTCAATTTTAGAAGCCAGATCCTGTGGTGAATATACCACCTTTTCAACCTTAACTCTACCCTCATCTTCCTGCTCCAACTTTTCAGTAGCTTGGCAATCCTTCTCTTCGACCAGCTCCATATCCCATGCCCAAGTAAGCCCATTCCCCTGTAAAAGCTCATCTTTCACAAAGAAACTGTCATTAAAGGGACCATCTGTATCAGGCAAGACATAATTGTACTGGGATTCTTGTTCATTTGTTTTCCCCATTCCAGCAGCAATTTTCAAGCTCCCATTATCAGCAAAAGCAGTTTCTTTCACTGCGGTATCTAAAGAGCTACCAGATAAGCCATCAGCATGAACCAAGGGAGAAGAGGATTGAGCAGACTGGGAATTCACATCAGTCTCCCCCGGAGTATTAACGGGTTGAAGTGGAGATCTCTTTTCTCCATTTGTATCTTTATCCTGAGGTTGAGAGACCATGGACAACGCAGCAGCTAATGTTTCTCTCATCTTGGAACGTACAGCTTCAAAAGAGCCTGCCTTACCCTTGGGAGAAGGTTCTGCTGGAGCAGTTCGGCTTTTCGGAGTGGGTATCCGCTGGGTCCCAGCTTTGCTGGGAATCGATTCATTTCTCACCATCCTCTTGCTTGGTGCATTAACCGAGCTTGTTGCATTGGACAAAGGTTGCATTTGCGATGATCTTTTACTCAGAGCAGATGGTTGTAGCAGCCGAGGTGAACTGAGAGAAGATTGCATTTGTGCCACACGTTTATTTGGCACTGATGACTGCTGTCTAGGAGAACTACTAGGCAAGGGCTCACCTGCAGCTTTCCGCTTTGCTGGTAGTGACACATTCTGCGGACTGAGGCTATCCCATATGGCATCCATGTCTCCCTCATTCTCGCCCACTATTATATATTGTGGTCCTATGTTGCCTATGGATCCCACCTGCTCCCCTGGTTTGGGTGATAGTGTTGAATTCTCTGAGCCAGGAATATATGACATGGATTGATCCATAGAACCATTTGGCTGGTTCAACACATCATAGTGCTGTGACGAAGGATTACTGGACACAGGTTCAACCGTACCTAGTCCCATATGTGAAATTGAAGTGTCCATTTTAGCAGTGACAGGCTCCATCTGCATGTCTATAGGTACTTGAGGTGATACATGATTGTTGGACATCTGAAATAGTGATATAAAGCATGCAGAACAAGAATGTGATGAAGCTTCTTAACGCCAGGAGTCTAGCCAAATAAGGCCCAAACCAAAAGTCCAGCTCCGTTCTTTGACTACGTAAAATCCCAATCCGAAGTCACACAGCAAGTATATTCCATCACAACCAGAAACACGAAGCCTGCAAAACAGAGATGTCAATGACAAACAGAACTTTAAAGAAAGCACGAAAGAAAAAATTATCTCACAGATCACAGGGATGAAAGGAAGTAAAAGGCCGGCAGGATCAATATCAGTGCAATTACAGCACTTGTTCCGAGATGCACACAGATTGAGGGGCAAATAAGCAAATTCTATAACTGCTCCACTTTAGATTGATATATAACTTAACCATTTAATTGGTCTAGCCACGAAACAGCGTTGACAGCATAGTTGGGAACATTAAGAAAAAAATCATGCAGTAAGTCCCAAGACTTGGAAATATCAGTTTGAAGCCAGATTTTTTTATTTTTTTTTGGATAAATGAAGAATTTTACTTCATAAGGAGGAAGACTTAGTAATGCAGCCCTCATTATGTTTTCTCCCAGTAGAATACAGGGGTGAGGCATTCACAAATCTATTTCCGCCTTTTACCCAACCTTGGTCCTTTATTCATATAGTAATCACCGTATCTACTCAAAATAATAGACCATGTGCCCATCTACAAGTCGAACAGCTAAGAGATGAAGTTCCCTTAACCTACTTTCCACCACCTGACATAGCAAAGTAATATATCTGAATGAGTTGACCCAAAATTTTCTTTATTTGAGGACCTGAAAGCATGTTTCTTGGTTTTGTTTGCTGAAGTGAGCATGTGTGGACATTGGTTCATAATTAGTAGAGCTTAGGTATCAATCATATAATCATTAAAAGATATACAGTAATTTATTATACTACTTTTTAGTTTTTATTTTATAGAAACATGAACAGGCTTAAACTTTCTAAATTCAACAGCAGGCAAATATCAGTTTCATAAGATGGCGTGTAAATCAAACAGTGCTGTTGATGTATTATATAAGCTTTGCACAGTCTAGATGGATGAAACTTCAGTTTGTAGAAGAAATTTTATCAAGAGCATTTACTTCAATTCTCACACAAAGATGAGTGGCTGACATCATCTAGTCAGAATAGCTGCGCTTACTTTGCCAATTATAGGCACTCAGGTAGAATTATGGAGCAGTTCAACCCATAGCACTCCAAAGCTTGAAAAGCAAGACCAAGTTCATAAACCAACTAAATGAATTGTGACACGATTACAAGATAGACTACCTATAATACACTAGAAGTCAGAACCATGCAAGGATCTTTAATATCAGTTGCAAGCAACTAAGGCTTCTTCAATTCAGGTGAACAAAATCACAACCAACCACCAATAGAACACCATGCCACTTGTACAGATGATGACAGCCAACTAAGCCTTCGCAAACACCCAGAGATGGAAGCAACCAACCACAGCTGAAAAAGGTAACAACTTTCAGGAAGTTAGGGACGGTACTAGATCATCCTCGACAAAGTTAGAGTACAGAAAATTCCCTACCAACTGACATCACATTGATGTCTAAAAAGAATGAGAAGAAAAAAATCATATTTTTTATTTACCAATGTATGTGCTAGTATATTACACATATCACCCAAACTTATTTTTCTCAAAAGATCCTCAATCATCAGTCACAAAGAAACCATAAGAACCAGATAGAAGTTCCAACACAGAGCAATTCATGTAAACAGTTTATTCTCTACCCTACCTTTAAGGATATGCAATCCTTCTTGAACCTCGGTATTCAAGATATAGGGCATCATATTCAGAAGATGGACATTAGTGTTCCCGAAATCAGATATCTCTTGACCTCAAACCCTTGTTTGGATGCAAGGCACACAGATAAAATTAAGTGTAAATGCAAACAGATAGGGAATTAACAATTCAACACAAAATCAAATAAACACCAGATAATAGTAACTCCGGCCACAAACCCCTAAATTCATAGACATAAATTTGGTCAACCAAGAAGAAGGATAAACATATCCAAGAGAAAAATCTGGACACGGATTATCCAAAAACACAGTTTCCATCAAACAAACAAAAAAGATTTTTTTTATTAACTAAGCATGCACATCTTCACACACCCCCAGAAAACAAAAAAACAAACAACAACAAAAAAACAAAACAAAAAACTTTTTTACCTCCTACATTCATTTTGGGACGGAGGGAGTACTACAAAACCAAAATTGCGGTAAAAGCAACTCCTCGATCTCAAATCACCAGCATAAGAAACAAACGATTATTTTTATTTTCTTTCCAAACGAAAACCTTTAATCTAGTCGCCGGAACCACCCGCAGCTTAAATACAAAATTGATGAGAAATAATAAATGAAACCTCATCGGATTAACAGTAAACATCCATTTTTAACCAAGAAATCCCTAATTCTATAGATTAACACAAATTGACATCAAACCAACTCCAATAAGAAAATTGCATATATAGAGAATCAACCAAAGGCGGAAGTAGGCAAAGGCGAAGGTGGTTGATTACCTGTTTATTACGGAATATTTGGAGCTGAGGAACTGAGGAGGAGGAGTGTGTCGGCGTATCTGGATCGAGAGAGAAAGAGATAGGGGGCGATGAAAACCCTAGAAAAGGTACGTCAGAAAATAGGGCCGGGGGCTAGGCTGGTAGGCTTGACACGTTATTATACTCTGCTACATAGTAATCATATCCTTTCAGCAAAGCCGGTGCGGGTCCCACTTTTGATTACGGAACTGGGTTGGGTTGGGTTGGGTTGGGTTGGGCTGGGCTGGGCTCTTCTTTATTTAGCTTCAGCTTGGGTTTCATTAAAATTAGCTGGACTAGTCCAAAAACACACACACACACAATTTCCAACTTCTCTCTCGCCTTCTTCCCCAGCTCTGTCAATTTAAAGATTATGGTTCTTCTTCTTCCTTTTATTTGTTTTAGGCTTATTAATCAACAACACAATTTTCTGTAATATCGTGAAATTAAAAAAAATTGTGTTGTTGATATTTTCTTTTTCTTTTTATAGTATAACTAGAATAAGCCCGTGTCCGAGGACACGTTTTTTTTTTAATTAAGCCCGTGTCCGAGGACACGTTTGTGTTTTTCTTTTTAATTTTAAAAAAAAAAAATTAAGGGCAAAATGGAAAAGAGACAAAATAGTGAGGGCAAAATGGGAAATTCGGCCATTGAAACTATTCATAGTACTGTTCACAATGGTGAGGTGGACAACTACCATTTATACTATAGATAAATAAAATTCTCTTATATATGTGAGAGCCGTTGTTTCCTCTCCTTTGTGAGAGCCGTAGTTTTCTCTCCTTCGTTGAGAGTCTATGTTTGTTTATTGTTTTGTTTGTTGTTTTTTAATCTTGTAATTGCGACGATTCTCCCTTGTTTCACAATCAAATGGATATCATCGTTCTTTCTGCACAAGAATGGTTTGGGAATTTTGAGATTTATGGTGGGCATTTTTTCATCAACCCGAATTCTGTATATCAAGTGCTAAACGCAAAATCTTATCAGATGGAGAATTTTCTAAATGTCCGATTGAGACAGTATCCAATTTTTTCTTGGAATGGAATCCGCCTACCTCAAGATTTAGATTGGACATATCTTTGTGGTAGGTTAAGAGATGTATATGACATTAACATTTAAGGTGAGCCTCCAATCTTTGTGGAGTGCCATCTCTTTTCTAGCTGTGAATGAATTTGAATTTGTCGTTTGCCTAAAAAAAATCATCATTTTATCTTGCATAAATAATACTTTCAAGTTGGCCACATAATAAATGTCGCAATCGCCTTAACGTTTTAAAAAATATGTTTTATTAATTTGTATGATAATAAAATTAAATAAATTATTTTTCTTATTTGTAAATGCGACATTTATTTTGGCACGAATAAAAAAAGTCGTAGAAATTTAGCTTCTAAGAGCATGCACAATGGTGAGCGAAATTTTCGCTCACCGGATGAGTGAAACTAGTGTTTGAGCTAATTTTCACTCACAGAAATTGATATCCTGCAGTGGTGAGCGAAATTTTCGCTCAAAATATTTTTATAATTAATAAATAAAATGTTTATTTTATTTATAAATTAGTGATATAAATTAGTTTTTTTATTTGTTCACATTACAAAATATTTTTTAAAAAATTATATTTTATTATAATTGCATTTTTATATAAAACACTATAAATAAACATCGCAGTCTGGTTTTGTGTTTATGCTAAATGGAGGTGCTGTTTGTTGGAAGAGTTCCAAGCAGAGCACTGTTGCTGATTCTACAACAGAAGTCGAATACATAGCAGCATCAGATGCGGCTAAGTCGAGGCGGTTTGGATCAAGAAGTTCGTTAGTGACTTAGAAGTCGTTCCGAGTATCACTAACCCGATAGAGATGTTCTGTGACAACAATGGTGCTATTGCCCAAGCAAAAGAACCAAGGTCACATCAGCGATCCAAACACATTTTGAGACGCTTCCACCTCATTCGAGAAATCTGTGAAAGGGAGGACGTCAAGATATGCAAGGTACCAACGGATGACAACACATCTCGGACCCTCTCACCAAGCCTTTACCACAAGCTAAACATGATGGTCATGTTAGGTCCATGGGTATAAGATACATGAATGATTTGGCCTAGTGCAAGTGGGAGACTGTAGGTGTTAGTGCCCTAGGCCTATAGAGATAGACCTTTATGTAATGTCATTATTCATTTATATATAAGATTGCTTCTTTGATTATTATATGTGTTTGCATGTTTAGTTATAATAATCGTGTCCCTAGTACTTATGAAGCACTAGTATGAAGTCTAATGGATAATCATGTGATGATTATATGCATGGAGATGCACATTAGATTTATGGGTACTTGTTAGAGAACAAGGTACTGGACTTGACCCATTATGAGATTTATGTCATGGTCATATGTCATAATTAAATCTCATATAGTCATATCATTGATATCCTTTGACCTGAGATTATCATCGTCTTTCGCTCGATGAATATCATGTTTGATATAGTTTAACGTTGTCTTTAACCGGATGACAATAAGGGCTATCATTGGCATGGTATGATTCTTATTGGGAAGAATGATAAGTCAAGATGGAAAATTGTCCCTCGTAAAGAGAGATGTTTGCTAGGCCACTCGTAAGTAAGATTGATGTACAAGATGGCGTACGCCCGAATGAATTAATGTGATTAATATCATTCGATTAATCAATTTACTTGGTAACGAGAAAGCATTGAACAATATGAGTTGACGTGGACCATGACTCATGTTCAATATAACATCGTGTGACAATGGGATTGTGATATGTTCTATATAGGAAATCGAACTTGATATTATATTATTTGGGTAGGCATGATGGCTTGCTAGAGTCCGCTCATGTCTTATGAGGATCGATGTGATCGAACTCATCGCCAACATAATATAGTCCTACGGGGTCACACGCATCGAACGAATTGTCAAAAATGAAGAATATGGAGTTTTTGTTCTCGGGGACGACTCGTCCCAGTGCCGTAACCAACTATTCCCCTTAAAGGGGACGCGCATTCAGAAGCCGGGTGCCGGGGACGACTCATCCCCCGGGGGACGACTCGTCCCCGGGCACTGGATCGACGCGGAATTGACTTAAAACTAGGGTTTTCACGAGGAAAAGTTTTATAACGTATAAATACTTACCCCGGTTGCCACTAGCCGTCAAGAGAACGTTTTGGCTTGAGAGAAACATCAAAAGTGAGAGATTTCAATTGAGAATTGAGAATCAAACACCACCAAATCCATTGTTCTTCATTGATTGAAAGGTGTTTCAATCAATAGGATCTAGCAATCCTCCTAGAAGAGTTCTAGGGTTCGTTCATCGCGTGGATACACATAGAGGATCTTCGCTCGTCAAGATCTTTGGTTCGTGATTCCCGTTCGTTCATCAAGGATTAACAAGGTCGTTCAATCTGGAGTTAGGTCAAGTTTATCAAAGGCAAAAGCATTCAAGGTTGGTATTTCTATTTCATCTTTCTTAATTATTCATCTAGAACGGATTCTAGGGCTTGGGGTTTTTCGAGTTATTGCTTATTCCGCTGCGCATGGACCCTCGGAAACCCTACATATTGATGGTTGAAAAATGTTTGAGAAAGAATGAGACTATTTTGATATTTTATCAATGATTTTCAGATACAATTTTTTTTCCTGAGTATTTTTATTTTGTCGAAATTGTTATATTTGGTGGATTGATTAGAAGATTAAGGTTAGATTCGACATTTTTAGTGAATAATAATTGTTTGTCTCAATAAAAAGCTAATATTAGACTAAATTTTGTTATATATATATATATATATATATGCCAAAAACTTGTAAAAAATGCATTTTTTTGAACCTTAATAAAAAACGTGTTTTCATTCTCGTTTTTTAGAATACGATGATCCACTCTCTCTCTCTCTCTCTGCCCGTAGCCTCTCTCTCTCTCTCTAAACGCAATTCACAGATCGTCTTCTCCAATTTCAATCGCCATCACCGGCGACGTCTCCCCTATCCAAAACCCATGCGAGCGTCCCAAGCTTTAACAATGGCAGGACCATTCCTCTTCTTCGATCAAATTAATTGATTGATTAATCAATTAATTTGTGAACACTAAGTTTGATTGGGTTAATTTTTTTGAGAAGGAAGGCAGGAGCAGGAATGCTTGCGAAGGCCATGGAGACGTCAATTTGTTTCCAATTTCCAAGGATTCGGGCTGCTTTCTTCGATCAAATTAATTTATTGATTAATCAATTAATTTGAGAACACTAATTTTGACTGGGTTAATTTTTTGAGAAGGAAGGCAGAGCAGGAATGCTTGCGAAGGCCATGGAGACGTCAATTTGTTGAACATGTCTATGTCTGTACCATTCCTCTTCTTCCAATTTTTTTTATTAAGTTTATATGGATAAAAAAGTGTTTGAGTGCCAGCTTGTGAGTTTTGAAGTGCCAGTATATGTTTTTTTTGAGTGCCAGTTCATGCATTTTGGAGTGCCAGTGCTTTTGTTTTTGAATGCCAGTTCATTTAGAATTGAGTGCCTGTTAACGTATAATCAAGTGCCAGTTGGTGTACAATAGAGTGCCAGTTAGTGTATAATAGAGTGCCAGTAAGTGTGTAACTGAGTGTCAATCTATTTTTGAATGCCAGTTCTTGTAATTTTGAATGCCACCCATGTTTTTTTGAATGCCAGTTCATGTTTTTTGAATATCAAAGAAAATAATTATCGGTGTTTTTGAGTGCCAGTATATGCATTTTTGAGTGCCAGTAAATGTGTTTTCAAATGCCAGTCCATGTATTTTTGAATGACAGTGCTTGTATTTTTGAGAGCCAGCAAAAATATTAGTGTAACAAAGTGCCAGTGTTAGTGTAACAGAGTGTCAGTGTGAAGAATGCCAGTTCATGTATAAAAAAGTGCCCGTGTAAAAAGTGCCAGTTTCATGTTTATAAAATGCCACTATGAAATCACTGGTCATTTGTAATATTAACACTGGCATTTATCATGGTTGCCAGTAATTACAAAAATGCCACCGTTTATTTTGAACATGGTTGCCAGTAATTACAAAATTGTCACCGTTTATTTTGAACAGCTTTTGGAAAACACGTTTTTCCTTATCTTAAGAAAAAACTAGTTTTTTATAAGACCAACTCTTTTTTGCCTTTGTAAATGACTTAGAAATATTTATTTGCCTGTTTGTAAATGACTTACTCCTCGATTGGATTACAATGGAACACTTAAAAGGCTAAGAGAATGAGAATTACAATAATTTGCAATAGAGATGGTCTCCCATGAGAACACATATATCCGTCTCATGGATGAGACGGGTCGGAATGACCCGAATCCTGGACCCATAACCCGACCTATAAATAGTTTGACCTAACGAAAACACACACAAACACATAGTAAAAGGTGATGCGCTAATCTACACACACAAACACGCACTGAAAATCAGAGGTCGCCGGAGGGACACGATTCAGGAGACTGAACCTAAAAATCCAGATCAAAGGTCGCCGGAGTCGATTATTCAACAACAACAACTCAGATCTAGCAAAATCAGAACAAAATCCAGATCTAAAATTTTCAGATCTCGTCTCGCCGAAGGTTAATGGAGAACGATATACAACATCAGCAACCTAACGACGGTAAGATTGTTACTAGAAACTAGATTTCACATTATTTAACATGAATTTTGATATGAATTTGCATAACATTACACACACACACACATGAAACTTTATGATCTATTACGATTATATTTAACAAGTATTACTTCAATAATTATGAACTATTATTTTAAATATAAAGCTATAATTTAGAAGAACATTATTTACTGTCATTGTTACTTTACATAATGTATTGTGTTACTTTAATTGTAGTTGATGATGGATCAGTTTACAAACCAACTTGGGGACTACAAGACTATGCTGAAGAAACATTCAAAGAAAATGAAATAATAATTGAAGAAGAACAGAATGATACATAATCAAACATGAGTGGATCTCTATTTGGTTTTACAGCAAAGACAATTGATGAAATGTATGACTTATATTGTCAACATGCTAAGGAAATAGGTTTTGGTGTAAGAAAGTCAACTGCAAGATGTCGAGGAGATGGAGTTGTCCTACACAAATATTTCATTTGTTCTAGTGCTGGATCTCGAGTAGAAGGGTTTGATGATAATGAACTTAAAAAGCGAAAGACTCATATAACACGCACACAATGTAAAGCTTTATTAAAAGTAAAGCTTTTAGAAGATGAAGGACATTATGTGGTCGATAGACATATTTTGGAGCATAATCATCAGTTGACAAGGAAAAAGTGGTCCAAGTATTATAGATGTGAGAGAAGTATTACGGAGGATAAAGGTAAAGTAATAGAAGATATGGTTTCTTCTGGTATAAGAGCAATGGACTCCTACCGTTATATGTCATATGAAGCTGGTGGAGATGACATTCTTGGTCACACTAAAAAGGACCATTTGAATTATGTCAATAGATTGAAACTAAAAGAAAGAGGGAGTGGAGATGCACAGACACTTGTTGAGATGTTGTATAAACAACAATCTGAAGAAACTGATTTTTTCTTTAGAGTAATGTTGGATGATGAAGGTAGATTAAGTAGTGTGTTTTGGAGAGATTCAATGATGAAAGAGGATTATGATATTTATGGTGATGTGGTTGTCTTTGACACAACATATAGTACAAACAAATATGGTTTGATTTGTGCTCCAATAGTTGGGTTAAACAATCATTGCAAAAACATTATGTTTGGGGTTGTATTTTTGGCAAATGAAGAAACAAAATCATTTGAATGGTTGTTTGAAATATTCAAGAAAGCAATGGGAAGCAAGTGCCCGGTGACAATATTCACTGATCAGGATCAAGCAATTACAAATGCTATAGCAACGGTAAGCATTTTTATATTCATTATATTTAAGTATTACATTAACTGTATGATACTATTATAATTAGGAACATTAACTATTACTTTTTGTTTAACAGTTCTATTACACATTCTACAAAAATGCTACATTAGTAAATACTCTTTATTACCTTTACAGGCATTCCCTAATACAAAACACAGGTTGTGCCAATGGCATTTGTATAAAAATGCCATAAAAAATTTTGGCCGTTTGAAGAGCGATGATGTCTTCAAGGACGAGTTCAGAAAATGTATGTCAGGTTGTAATGATGAAGCTGAATTTGAAGAATGTTGGAATGAAATGATTAGTAAGTATCAGCTACAAAACGAAACGTGGTTTAAAAGATTGTATGCTTTGAAGGATAAATGGTGCACGGCCTTGAACAAAGATTACTTTTCAGCTGGTATACTTTCATCACAACGTAGTGAGGTTACAAATAGTGCAATGGGGAGCAATGTGAAAAAAACAACTAGCCTTGTAGAATTTCATTCAATTTTTAAAAGTATATTGGAAAATTGGAGGAAGACAGAAGAACAAGATGAATTCAAAACTGCAAGATCAATTCCAAAGTCTACACTTCTATTAACGGGATTGCTTAAACACGCTTCAGAGGTATACACTTTATCTGTCTTTCAACGATTTGAAAAAGAATTCATGCTAGCACTTACAAGGAAATGTACTCTTATGGATGTTGATGAACTGCTGCAAACTTATGAGATTTGTGGACTTGATGGTTCTGGACATACAAGATATGTCATGATGGATCCAAAAACTGACTTTGTGAGTTGCAATTGTAGAAAATTTGAAGAATGTGGAATTTTGTGTAGGCATATATTGAAAGTCCTCTATCATAATGATCGTATAAAGATACCAGAAAAGTATATACTGAAAAGATGGACAAAATTAGCAAAATCATCAGTTTGGGATAAATTCCACACCTTGGAAAATTTTGACAGGAATAGCAGTTTGATTCAATGGCAGCATGACATGTCAAGAAAGTTCTATAATCTATTTTTGAAGTGCCAAGACAGTGACGCAACAAGAAAAAAAGTTGATGACACTTACGAAGATCTATGCGTTGCTCTTTCTTCATTGACCAATAGAGAAGAACAAGAAGAAACTTCAGGTTCACATGTTTCATCTACATCAAATGTAACACTAGATCCAGCTCGTTCAGTCACTAAAGGAAGGAAAAAAAGGATAAAAGGGGCTATCGAAAAAGGAGGAAAAAAGAGTACAGAAGCCCATGTTAACAGAAGTGATCAGCCAAGGGAATTTGGTTCAAAAACACCAAATGTTAGATTGTTTTAGAATTAATATTACAAATGTTACTTTTTTCTGTATTAAGTATTAGAATTAAGTATTACATTATCAATTAGTCAGTATTACATTAGCTAGCTTCAACTATTACAATAGTTTTCATCAACTATTACCTTTTCATGTATTAAGTATTACACTATCAATAAGTAACTATTACATTAGCTAATTTCAACTATTACACATGCAGTTGATTTTACATTTTAATATATTAAGTATTACATTAGCTAACTTCAACTATTACACATGCAGTTGATTTTACATTTTCATATATTAAGTATTACACTATCAATTAGTAAGTATTATATTATCCATTACTAAGTATTACATTAGCTAATTTCAACTATTACACATGTAGTTGATTTTACATTTTCATATATTAAGTATTACATTAGCTAATTTCAACTATTACACATGCAGTTGATTTTACATTTTCATATATTAAGTATTACACTATCAATTAGTAAGTATTATATTATCCATTACTTAGTATTACATTAGCTAATTTCAACTATTACACATGAAGTTGATTTTATATTTTCATATATTAAGTATTACATTATCAATTAGTAAGTATTACATTAGCTAGCTTCAACTATTACAATAGTTTTCATCAACTATTACCTTTTCATGTATTAAGTATTACACTATCAATTAGTAAGTATTACATTAGCTAATTTCAACTATTACACATGCAGTTGATTTTACATTTTCATATATTAAGTATTACATTAGCTAACTTCAACTATTACATTAGTTTTTATCAACTATTACACATGCAGTTAATATTACCTTTACCTGTTATGCACCAAAAAAACAATAAAAAAACTTATACTTCAGAACAAAAATATTTTCAGTGATTACTACCAATATTTACATTGATTACTAGTGAAAACTGAAAAGTACATAACATTGTTTGAACCAAAATAAAAAAACCTACCATTGTTTCAAAGGTGCCCATATTCCCACAAGACTTAAACATAGAACATTGTTTAAACAACACAACTATTTCTTCAAAGATATACATATCCCCATGAAAACATAAACATAAAAAATTGTTTCAACAAACACATCTATTTCTTCAACTTTTCTTTCTTCTTCAACTCTCCAGCATTTTTCTTCTTTTCTTTCACTTTAAACTTCAATTGGGCTTTCTTTTTACAAAATTCAACAACATTACCCAACAAAAATTCTTTGACAGTATTGATTGGATGAAGAACAACTTTCAGTAAGTACTTCGCCCTGAGAACTCTTCTCACATTACCCTTCAAAAAAAAAACAGAAAGTATAAAAAATTAAAAAAACTGAACAGTAATGCTCTAATAAACATGATGTACTAATTAAAAAGTAACGAAGTAATACCTTGCTTATATCATCATCACTGGACACATTTTCTCCATCAAAAAATTCCATATTGTACATTAGAAATATACCACAGTCATTTCCATCCGAGTTATTCTGCCCTTTAAACTTCAAAAATTCAATGGGATACTTCACTACTTGCCCAGCCTTAGGATGATTAATATCACGAACAAATTTTACCAACAACTTGTGCTAATCATAATAAAAAAAAACACTATTAAACAGATAATATACAAAAATAAAATAAAAAACAACCACTACATTATTTAAAAGTACATACCACTGTTTTTGCAATATTTTGATATATTTTCTGAATTTCCGGCTCAAACAAAATTCTGTCATCATAATCTCGATTATCAATGACTTGAACCTTGCCCAAATTGAAATTCAAAACAATACAATAGTAGTGCTCTCGGATGTTAATCGGAACAAAAATCTACAATACAAATAAGAAAACATTGGAAGTTTTATTATAAAGTAAATAAAAAAAACTGAAAAAATGAAAAGTATAACTATATTAACAAAGGTATTAACCATTTCAGCCATCTTCGCATCCACATTAACAATTTTAAGAGATTGCTGGAAAGAATCTCTTACATTCGACTCCATTTTAGAAACATCAATTCCCACGCCATTCATAATAAGGTCCAAGTAGGCCTTTCAAAAAAATAATACATAAACTATTATTAGTTAAACAAAAAAAAAACAATATTACTTTACAAGGGTAGTACTATTATTTATAGCAATACCAACTATTACTTAAAAATATGAGAAGTATTACTCAAAATGAAAACAGTTCCTAAAACTATTATTGGTTAAAAAAAATACAATATTACTTTACAAGTGTACTACTATTACTTATAGCAATACCAACTATTACTTAAACAACTGAGAAGTGTTACTCAAAATGAAAACAGTTCCTAAAACTATTATTAGTTAAAAAAAAAAATAACACTATTACTTCACAAGTGTAGTACTATTACTAATAGCAATACCAACTATTACTTAAACAAATGAGAAGTGTTACTCAAAATGAAAACAGTTCCTAAAACTATTATTAGTTAAAAAAAAAATAACACTATTACTTCACAAGTGTAGTACTATTACTAATAGCAATACCAACTATTACTTCACAAGTGTAGTACTATTACTTATAGCAATACCAACTATTACTTAAATAAATAAGAAGTATTACTCAAAATGAAAACAGTTGGTAAAACAATTATTTACTTACACAATGCCATTTGCATTTAAGAACACCGTTTCCCATCCTTCTGCTCTTTGTTTAAAATAACAGTCCAAGCATCAATGATATTAACAAACACCCATCTCTTCATGTTCATAGAAATTATATCTTTCTTGAATACATAACATGGGTATTCATCAGCATCTTGAAGCATGAACATCACCATTTCCCCGAATAAAAAAAAAAAAAAAAAAATAAGACATTAGTATTTCAATTTAAAAACAAAAATATAATTAGAGAAATAGTAATTAAACTTACCCATCATAGAAATCATCAACATCAAACATACAAAAATCAATAATTTGTTTCTCTCTCAAATCACTATTCACAAAAATCTTTTGTTTTGGGTCATAAAACTTGAAACAAAATCGGTCCTTTCAAGAATGACACAAGTAGAAAGTGTCAAAGGATCATAAAATCCGTTTGGCCGATCACACTTTTCAACGTATTTGATGGCTTCCCGTATGGATTCATCTACCTCACCGACAAACCAATATTTACCGTCCGATCATCATCAAAAATATTGAATTTTGCACCGAACAGGAGTGTTAACTTTTGAGGACGAAAGCAGCTCAAAATTCGGCATATCATCGCTCATCTTCATCATTTGATTCATTCTCTCACAAGCTGCATCTATAATCTTCAGAACTTCTTCATTACTCCAAAACATATCTTCCTCTTGAGAATCTGTATAGTGCACTTGGTAAACCTTAGGAACATTGTCCTTCAAACCCTTCAAACTGTGCATATAATGATCAAAAACTATTCCCATGTCTCTCTTCATCAACATAAAAATTTCATGAAAATTCTGAAAATTAAGAGTAATAATTAGAAACATATAATATAATATATAACTATATATAATGTAATAGATGATATAAATAATGTAATCCATAAACAACATGAAATAATATATTACTTCACAAGTGTAGTACTATTACTTATAGCAATACCAACTATTACTTAAACAAATGAGAAGTGTTACTCAAAATGAAAACAGTTCCTAAAACTATTATTAGTTAAAAAACAAAATAACACTATTACTTCACAAGTGTAGTACTATTACTTATAGCAATACCAACTATTACTTAAACAAATGAGAAGTATTACTTAAAATGAAAACATTTCCTAAAACTATTATTAGTTTAAAAAAAAAAAATAATAACACTATTACTTCACAAGTGTAGTACTATTACTTATAGCAATACCAACTATTACTTAAACAAATCAGAAGTATTACTCAAAATGAAAACTGTTTTAAAACTATTATTAGTTAAAAAAAAAAAAAACAATATTACTTTACAAGGGTAGTACTATTACTAATAGCAATACCAACTATTACTTAAACAAATGAGAAGTATTACTCAAAATGAAAACAGTTCCTAAAACTATTATTAGTTAAAAAATAATGTAATCCATAAATAACATGAAATAATATATGGCAATACATAAAGTAATATAAAAAAAAATACTTACATCCTTTGCAGACTTTTTGATATCTTCATTTGTTTGAAGACCTTTTGGAATACCAAACTTAATATATCTTCCATCTTTTTCTTCAACTTTCTCGTACAATCCCAAACCCTCACTGTTTATTTAAATGGCCAACAATATTTTGAACAAAATCATCATTTCTAGCTCCAACATCAGGAGCAATGTCCTCCTCCTCCTTCTTCTCTGTCTCACAAATAACCACTTTTTTTTGTAATAGGATAAACATCTTTCACCCAGAAACCATTACCAAACGAACCTGATTTTTTTTCTTCCAAAACTCTTTCCATGATTTTTTCACTGGTCCAATGTTTGATAAGTGGGAGTGAAGTTGGCGAAACAGTACCCCTCCAATTCAATCGATGCAGATAAATTATAGTAAACGCCAACAAACACCCTCGAAGATGTATTTTCGACTCAGTGTGGTACTTATGGATGGAATTGCATAGCTTATTAAAACAATAAGCTGACCAATCATACTTCCCAATATTCTGAACATCCAACAAAGTCTTCAACAGGGGCAACACAACAGTGTAATTACCCCTTGGCACGAAGAAACTTGACAAACAATACAATGCAAACAAAATCTTAAAATCATCTCCAGACTGACCAATGAATAGCGTAAGTCAAAATGTTTCTCAAATCTTTCACAGTACTCTTCACAGTAAGACCATACTCATTTTTAAAACGAGTAAAAGCCTCAGGTTGCTCACCATTTCGCTTGTATGAAACAACTTTAAAACCACTGATGGGTAATTGAAAAACATCGCAATAATCCTCGGCAGTTAATTGAATAAACTCACCATTGGAAGCATCGAGAATCCTAGAAACCCCATTAAACCTATCAACCATCCACTTTGCAATAGAAAGATTAACAGTCTTCACCTTCATCTCAAGAAGACCTCCAAAACCCATACTAATAACTGCTAACCTTTGATCAGAATTAAATGTCTTCACCATCTCAGTTATCCCCAAGCCAACACTCTTTGAAACAAATGGTGGCCTATAAAAAAAAACAGTTAATACTTGATTAAACTTAAATTAATACTCTAAGCATTATCAACTATTACTTATATAAAAACTGATATTACATTATGAAACAGTATATATTACTAATAAGAATTATTAACTATTACTTATTTATAAAACTAATATTATATTATGAAGCAGTATCTATTACTTATATAATGTAATAGATGAAATAAATAATATATTACTTCACAAGTGTAGTACTATTACTTATAGCAATACCAACTATTACTTAAACAAATGAGAAGTGTTACTCAAAATGAAAACAGTTCCTAAAACTATTATTAGATAAAAAACAAAATAACACTATTACTTCACAAGTGTAGTACTATTACTTATAGCAATACCAACTATTACTTAAACAAATGAGAAGTATTACTCAAAATGAAAACTGTTCCTAAAACTATTATTAGTTAAAAAAAAATAACACTATTACTACACAAGTGTAGTACTATTACTTATAGCAATACCAACTATTACTTAAACAAATCAGAAGTATTACTCAAAATGAAAACTGTTTTAAAACTATTATTAGTTAAACAAAAAAAAAAATAACACTATTACTTCACAAGTGTAGTACTATTACTTATAGCAATACCAACTATTACTTAAACAAATCAGAAGTATTACTCAAAATGAAAACTGTTTTAAAACTATTATTAGTTAAAAAAAAAAATAACACTATTACTTCACAAGTGTAGTACTATTACTTATAGCAATACCAACTATTACTTAAAAAATGAGAAGTATTACTCAAAATGAAAACAGTTCCTAAAACTATTATTAGTTAAAAAATAATGTAATCCTTATAAACAACATGAAATAACATAACAAAAATTACTCATTACTAACCTCTCAGTTTTAATTTTCTTCAAATCACTTCCTTCCAAATAAACAACAGCAGTTCTTTTTTAACCCTTTTCCAATTTAACTTCAGATGTTACAATTTTTTCCTTCATATTCTTCTCCTTCAAAGAAACAGCCTTTTTCTTCAACTCTTTTTCCTTTTTACCAGCAACATTCTTCATAATTTTTCCAACAACATCTTTTTCTTTTGGAGAAGATCTAGCAACAACAGTTCTTCGAATATGCTTTTCCTTTGTTTCCTTTTCAACCTCCACATTTTTTTCAATACAAACTTTTGATGAAGATCTGGTTAAAACATTTCTGGTATTTTTCTCTTCATCCAACTTGTTTTTGTAACCTTTGTCCCCAATCCGACGTCTCTTTGCTGATTGTTTAATACGAACAACTTTACCATCTTCTTTTTCAAGTGAAAGTACAATACCACCACCACTACATTCAACATTTTCTTCATTAACAGAGGCTTCATTCCTCTGTTTATCAACCTGTTTCTCTTCATTAACAGAAGCTTCATCATGCTGTTTTAATCGATCAGTGGTATCCTCCAATATATCCACATCAATACCTACTTGAGAAACAGGTTGATAAACAACCAAAGATCTTTCCATTGAGGTATTTTTATCATCATCAGAAGAACTATAATCAACCAAGCCTTTTTCCATCGGAGTAACTGGACTTGATTGATCAGAATCTGAGCTAATGACAAGAGAAACTGGACTTGATTGATTGATCTGCTTTCTACTCGAAGAAGATGAAATCCTTGATGATCTCCTCTGCCCTTTCCTAAACTGTTTAATGTTACTCTTCATTCTATATCCATTAAAAAACAACAAAACAAAATTTTAGTACTCAAAAACATTACATTAAAAAATATATAACTATTACATAATGATTGTCAACACTATTACATTATATTATTCTGACTATTACACAATCATATGAACACCTATAAACCAACTATTACATATTATGTATATTAAACAATGTAAAATATTACTCAAAATAACACTATTACTTCAAAAGTATAGTACTATTACTTATATCAATACCAACTATTACTTAAGGAAATGAGAAGTATTACTCAAAAGATATCTTATTCTGACTATTACACAATCATATAAACACCTATAAACAATCTATTACTTTATGTCAACAATTTAACATTATCTTATTCTAACTATTACAGGACAAAACTCAGATACCAAACATATATATATATAAAAAAAAATAAAACAGAACAAAAACAAACAACATATCTAACCCTAGAAAATAACCAAAACAGAAAAAACAAAACAACAAAAAAATGAACCAAAACAGCAACAACAAGAGAAAAATACAAAATAAACAACATGCATTATAACAAATTTCATATAAAAACACAATAAAATATGAAAAACCACAAAAAGTACAACCAAACAACAACATCTCTAACCCTAGAAATGAACAATGTTACCAAAATCGACTTGAAAATAATAGCAAAAAGACAAAATCAAAGCATAAAATGCAAGAGTCGCACTTGAAATCAAACAAAAATGATGTACAAAACGACATGAAATTTGAAAAAAAAATTGGGGAAAATCTTACATAAACTTCGAACAAAAAGCTAATGTAACTCTACAAAAAGCTTTTAAGGAAGAAAATCGACTAGAAAGGAGTTACCTAACAGTTGAACGACGGTGAACGGCGGTTGACGGTGAACGACGGAGAGAGAAAGATGATCGCTGAAGCTTCTCGAACACTGCTAAACTTTTTTACTGTGTGTATTGTGTGTTTTTGGGGCGGGTTAGTCTATTTATATTTCGAGTGATGGGTCGGGTGATGGAGCGGGTTTCGGGTCGAAATAACCCGTCTCATGAATGAGACGGGTATCCCTGTTCTCACCCAAGTTTTTGTCTTTGCAATAAATATTTTGTTTGGGGAGCTTTGCCGCCCTTATAATCCTTTCCGAGCCTGACTCGAAATGATAGTTCGCTTATTACTGTTTTACCATTTTATGTACCAAAAAATACTTAGATAATTTATGTGAATCACGAGGGTGGCCCAAAAAAAGTTTTTTTTTTTTCTTGTTTATTCAGAGTTTAGCATCAATACTGATCCTTGGCCTCCCTCCACCAGTGGTTAGAGGGAATGACATTGCCCTCCCTAGCATAGCTAGGCGCCTCTATGAAGTGCATCAAGGGAGGAGCGGTGAAATGTGTTGATCCCCTTTAAAACAAAAAAAAAAATAAAAAAATAAAAAATACTGATCCTTGGCAGGTACGATGAACCTCTAAATAAATATGACTTGAGGATTCATTAACAGAGACAAATGAATGCATGTCTTCTACTCACACTCCGTCCCAAAACATAAATTTAAATATTTTTTGAACATTCATTTTGAGCAAAGGGAGCATATACTAGGATATGGAGTACATTATGATTGACTCTCTGCAAGTGTGTGTGTGTGTGTGTGTGTGTGTGTGTGTGTGTGAGTGTGAGTGTGTGCGCGTGCGTGTGCATGTGAGAGAGGAGAGAAGTCATCAACAAACACGACCATCTTTGAAGTTCAACCGACTTTTACACTACAAGGATACCGATTCTATAAATTACAATGGTATTTTCAAGGTAAAAACCTTCAGGAATCAACCGTAAACTATTTAGCATGATCAAAAACACAAATAGCTATGGAATAAAAATGAGAACGAAAAAACAAAACTCTGATCATTCCTTCCTTGTAGCATACCCTGACCAATGTTGAAGGAAGAGCAAAATCAAGCCTCAGTCTGTCATATATATATATATAATATATTCTCAGAGGCCCAGAACTGAAATGGTCAGTATCAGTAACTCTTGAAAGGGCAATTAGATTGGTTTTCATGCATCTTTGGACTTGATCAATATATTTTGATCTCAAAAAGGAGAATTTACTCAACTGGTGAACTACGAACACTGTTTCCGACTTCGTGGTAGTATACATGAGTTTTTAGTATTTGATTGGCCCGTCCAATCTCCCAGAAGCAAACTGAAAAGTATACAAGATGATAATAAGTCTCAGGATACAGCACTAAACAAATACGGAACGGAGTAATAGTGGTACAAATTTCAATTTCATGACTCGAGAAAGCAGGAGGAAGAGATTTCTGGAGAGAGAGAGAGGAGTTGTTTAGCCTCTTCAGTAGAAAAATAGTCCATCAGTCAAAAAAAAAAGAGTTACAAGTTCATTTTTAGTTTGTTACAAGAAAATGTCATTTTTCTTAAACGGGTAACAAATTCTATTGTGATTTCAAGAAAATACCAAAAAAGACTGTTGGGAGAAACTATGAAGGAATTCATGAGTCGTTCTTTGTCACACGACTTCCTCCTCTAAATATACTCTCTCCGGTGCAAAGTGCCGTTTTTTATCCAATTTTTGGCCCAAAGTAAGCATCGCTTTTGGGGTGAAAGTATTCGAATTCCCGTTTTACCCTTGTAATGGAACTTGGATCATTGTTCTAAGTACTAACTGTTGTATTGAGTGAACTAATGTAGGAGAGAGAAACGATTTAAGAGTAAAACTTTATTCATTAAGTTGTAGTAACAATTACTTTTCTTAAAACTGGTGAAAGAAAAAAAAGGACACTTATTTTGGATCGGAGGGAGTATTAGTAGCATTATTATCAAAAAGCAAGAAACCATAGACATTGGTCATCTTCTTTGAGGAACTATATTGAAGCCAAGTACAGAGGAAATAATTACCTGCTTGACAATTGGATTTGTAGTCGTAGTGAATTCATGAGTCATTCCTTGCCACACGACCTTCCCCTCGTGAAGAAACAGCAACCTGAATGTGATCAAAGTAATTTTTGCTGAATACAACAAACTTAAAACAAGCATTCTTAAGATTTTTGGCTTAAGCAGTGCCACCTGTCAACGGCTCTTCTAATGGTACTGTGTTGGTGAGTCACAACAACATAGGATGCAACCTGCCCAGGCTTCCCATGAGAGTCTTCGCCATTGGAATGAACGGATCTGATCAAATCTTCAACGACAGTGGACGCGATTGGATCAAGTCCAGCTGTTGGTTCGTCATACAGGATTACCTGCTCATGTTTGCAGGAGACAATGATAAGTTAAAAACAAAATACTCCCTCTGTCCCGAAATAAATGTCTAACATTTCATTTTGGTTCGTCCCAAAATAAATGTCGCGTTTCCAAATAAGGAAAGTGACTTTGTGCAATTTTTACATTGTACATGTAATGTGCAAACTAGTAAAATACCTTCCTTAAAAATGTTGACACGTCAACTGCAATATTTATTTTGGGAAAGAGGGAGTAATAACAAGTCATCAGAATTCATTAACAAAAAAAAAGTTTTTATTAACAAAAGAAATTTGCTTTCATATAATATGTTCATTAACAGGAAAATGTACCTCAGGCTCAAAATCTACCTGGTTTGTCATACAGAATTTGGTATAATATGTTCATTAACAAAAAAAAAAAAAAAAAAAAAAAAAGTATTTTAATATGTTTATTATCAAAAGTGATGTAGCGGAAGCTTAGAGAGATGATTGATTACGGGTAGAAATTAATCAATACGCGAATCAATCCTTCAATCGCAGTCGAACTTAATCAAGACTACAAATTGGAACAAGCAAACGATTGTATTCAAAAACGGCAAAACTTGGATAGATATCAATACTAGTAGAATTTAATCAATACTAGTAATTGATCTTCAACACTCGTAGAATTTAATCGATAAGGAGAGTCGGCATCCAAAAGGAATTTACTCACTTTTAGGAAATAAAGAGTAAACACTCAATATCAAATTTTATTAATCAAAAGCTGCTTTTCGAAATTACACATAAAACTATTTTTATAGGACTCATATGACTTGATAAACAAGTCAAACATATCTAAAAATACTCCTAACCTATAAGGTAACTTAATAGACACCTAAAATAACAATATAAAGTCCTAATCTACCTCTAATCCTGAAAATACTAATAATATATTATTAAATTCGAAAATAACAATAATAATTAGAATTAAAACATAAACAAATCCCATTATTGATCTTCATCATTCTCCTCGGCTTCGAAAAATTCGTCCTCAAATTTGCAATGAGTTGTAGTTGAATTTGTCGCAATACAAAGAGAGCATCTAACATAAGTATCCTTCCATTGTACCTTGATATTAGAATATAAAAATCCTTGAATCCTTGGCGAATTTGAAATTTGCCAACTCGAGTAATAACTTCCATCCAATCAGTCCAATATGACATAATATACGTTTGGAGTAACAATTTTATAATGTAATCAGCAGAAGACTTTGTAGAGGAAACATCAAATGGATCATCATAAGGATTAACAATTTTGACGGCTTCAATATTCCAAATCAATTCATCTTGTAGAAATCCGGCTAATGCTTTTTACACTACCAAGTCTCGATGTTACTAGTTGACAAATTTCGCAATCACATTCGTCAAAAACAAAGTGCGGTTTTGACCAATCGACAGGAACATCAACGCTTGAAGATTCAAAAAACGGCCCACCAAGATCAAACATTTTTTTTTTTGGAAATTTTCTAATCTGAATGTAAGGAAAAAATATTGATATATGAATACCTCAATCGAAAGACGAGAATCCCTGGTTTTGGCTTTGATACCAAATGATGTAGCGAAAGCTTAGAGAGATGATTGATTACGGGTAGAAATTAATCAATACGCGAATCAATCCTTCAATCGCAGTCGAACTTAATCAAGACTACAAATTGGAACAAGCAAACGATTGTATTCAAAAACGGCAAAACTTGGATAGATATCAATACTAGTAGAATTTAATCAATACTAGTAATTGATCTTCAACACTCGTAGAATTTAATCGATACGGAGAGTCGGCATCCAAAAGGAATTTACTCACTTTTAGGAAATAAAGAGTAAACACTCAATATCAAATTTTATTAATCAAAAGCTGCTTTTCGAAATTACACATAAAACTATTTTTATAAGACTCATATAACTTGATAAACAAGTCAAACATATCTAAAAATACTCCTAACCTATAAGGTAACTTAATAGACACCTAAAATAACAATATAAAGTCCTAATCTACCTCTAATCCTGAAAATACTAATAATATATTATTAAATTCGAAAATAACAATAATAATTAGAATTAAAACATAAACAAATCCCATTATTGATCTTCATCAAAAAGAAAAGAAGGAGAAGCTCAAAATCATTTCAAATCAGGTAGGATGGGATTTGTTCAGATAATCAGAGCCATATAGATTAAAAGCACCCCCGCAAATGTACCTCGGGCTCTATCTCATCCTTCGTTGTATCTAATATTATAGACCGAGCTAATGCAACTCTCTTTTTCATCCCACCAGACAGCTCAGAAGGCATTCGATCCTCTACTCCCTGTCGAAAAAGGTACTCAATATTGCTAACAGGTTTAACGACTGCATTTTTTCCAGTCCGTTCTCATTTACATTTAAACAATCATATTATTGGCTCACACATAGTGCTGTTAATTTAGCCACAAGAACAGGCTATTAATTTTAACAGAAAAAAATCCACCAAATATATTTCAAAAATTTATAAAATGAGATAAGCAACTATAGAAATATAATCTGAATGCTCATGAGCACAGCAAACTGGATGTGATTCAATGGAAAGTATAAATTAAGCACCCGCCCTCTACTTATATTTAATTATTGATTTAACTTCAATAATTTTCCTTCTAAATAATGCAAGTTCATCATTAGTTTTTTTAAAAGGTTATCAAAATTAAACCATCCTATACAATAACCATCTCCTAGCATACCTTTAACCCAACAGCTGCCAAGGTTTCTGTTACGAGTTCTGCAATCTGATCCTCAGGCATTCTTGAATTCTCATACCTGTTCAATCAAAAGAAAAGATGAAATATAGGCATTGATATTTGATGCAATTATAAAACGAAAGGTTCAGAAATAAATGTTAGCTATGCATTATTCTATATAGAAAATTGAGCCAGTATCTTACAAAAGGAAACCAACATTTTCACGAACAGTTAAAGAATCAAAAAGTGCACCACTCTGAAATACCTGTGTGAAAGAAAAACCGAAAAAAAATGTGTGAGAAATTATCAATCAGATAACTCGGAAATGTATAAAAGGAAGACATTCACCAGTCCAATTCGAAGGCCAGATATCTCATCATCATTGATTAAACCACGTCGTCGTCTTCCTCGAATAAGAACTTCCCCCTGCTCATGAAAACCATACAGGCTACCAAAGTTTACCATAATAAGCTTACAAATAACGCCAAATTAATTCGATTGGATGCGCTCAAGAATCATATCAAAAAAATGAAAATGAATACCTTGTCTGGAGCAAGAAGCCCAGCAATAATCTTTAAGATGGTTGATTTCCCAGTGCCAGAAGGCCCAATAATTCCAACAGCCTCCCCATGCTTGATCTATTCAAGGAATACAATTAAGAGCTAAAATGACGACTAGATACATGTAAATGGAAAATGATGACTCCATTATCGCAAATAAGCGCAGAATTGCTTGATTTTATATTTTTTTTTCTTATAGGAATTGCTGATTTAAATTTAAGCAGAGGGTGTAGGCAAATGCACAAACATGTCATACAGTAATAATGGGAAACACCAAACATTTCTAAGCATACAATTCTGCACTGTTAGGAAGCTAACCGTGGTCGTTCTTAACCATGTCATACTTAGTCCATAAATAGAAATGGTTTGCTGGAAACGGAGGAAAATCCACCCCTAAAAAAAAAAAATAATAATAAAAACTAGAATCTTGATCTTTCGCATTAATCGGAAATAGTACACTTCCCCTTTTTGAACAATAGAATCTAGAATCACAACAACTTCCAATCCAAGGAGATCTCGGTGTTTTCAATGTTACAAAGCTTTCTTAAGATGCAGATGTCATAGTTTCTCGAGAGCTCGAGTCCTAACCAATGAGACAAGAAAATATTCAAATGTTCTACCAGTACTTTCCAAGGGGATTCTCCTAGTAATTCATAACATAGAGTTGGCCTAAAGTAATCATCAATCAGGCGTATAAAACAGTATCAAAAGTGGGAAGCCAGACGGAAGATGCCAGATTTGAATCGAAGCTGAAGATAAAACTTCAAAGGATAGAAAGGTTGTCTAAAGACAAGACTTACTTTTAAGGGGCAATTAGCAAATCATCCCTCACCCTAACAAAAACGACCACCTAGAACAAAGATTTTCGAAATTGACCACCAGGTCCTCTCATTGTAAATGGACACGCATGCCCTTGCTAGATTTGGTGAAATTACACATATGTCACTGCTTAAGTGACGTGGACGTGTGTGACCCATTCCCCATCCCCCCTCTGCACTTTCTCTCTCTCTCTCTCTCTTTTTTCCTAAAAACTTTAAAATGAAATATCTTAAGATCTAGAAGTCAAAAAAAATATCTGAAACCATCGTTGTTTTCATATCGTCAATACGAATCAAACTAGTAGCATCTACATATAATCTAGAGCAACTTTGAGAAGTTCACAGTTGTTCCAAGTTCACAGTTACTTTTCACATTTGTTCCAATAACAATTATTTGTTCCAATAACAATTAAGAGAAGTCCCCAATTGTTTTAGCTAAATTCATAATTTTGCATGAAAATGACTATCATTTACTTAATTCACAGATTTTTTTTAGTTAAGCTCACAGTTGTTTTAGTTAAGTTCACATTTTGTTTTTAGTATTTTATACCTTTATTTTTGCAATTTTATGAGATTATTTGACCTATTTGTTAAGTTCGTTGTTGTTTTTAGTTCAGTTCACAGTTGTTTTAGTCCTTTATGACCTCTATTTTTGCAATTTTATGAGATTATTTGATATATTTGTTATGTTCACTGTTGTTTTTACTTAAGTTCACAGTTGTTTAGCCTTTTAGGGTCTCTATTTTTGCAATTTTATAAAATTATTTGAAATATTTGTTAAGTTCACAGTTGTTTTTAATAAAGTTCACAGTTGTTTTTAGTTAAGTTAACAATTGTTTTTAGTTAAGTTTTTAGTTAAGTTTACAGTTGTTTTTTGTTTTTTATGGCCTCTATTTTTGAATTTTATGAGATTACTTGACATATTTGTTAAGTTCACAGTTGTCTTTAGTTAAGTTCACAATTGTTTTTAGTATTTTATTGCCTCTATTTTTGAATTTTAGCAAATAATTGTTATCTTCAACAAATAATCTTGAAACAAACCACCAACTTCGCCATACTCCGTCCCCAATGAATCACAAATAATTGTTATATTAAATATTGAAGAAAATTTTCCCAACAAGTGCCCCTCTGAATTAAGGATCAACACTTATCATTATCGGCAATAGTGAAATTTTACTTTTCTCCAGTGAGGTAGATAGGGTTGTAAGGATTTGACTCAACTTAATTGAACGATAATTGTTTTTTAAGGTTTTTTTTTTCTGAAAGATAATCAAGATTAATTTTAACCATTCAGACACAATAATATCAGTATAGAGGACCAAAAGGAGCAAACAACTTAATTGTTTCATAAAGAAAAAGATAAAGAAAGATAAAAATACAGAGCTCAACAATGCAGTCAACTAAGCAAGCAGGATACATGTGACTTCAATTACACCAGAAAAATAAACAATTAATTTCATCACCCAACCAAACACATTGATCTTCTCCTTTTATTGTTCTCGTTAGATCGAACAATATATATCCCATAACCACTAAATCGCTAAATCAAGGCTAACAGATACGAGCCTTTAATTACTAAGACTCACGCAATGATGAACACACACACACACGTCTCACAGACAATTCCTTCATTTCGCCGGATATAGGAGGGCCGACGAATTTGGAACGTCGGAGAAGATGATTGAAGCATTCGGCTGGAGATGGGGAAGGAGAGGACGATCGGAGGCTGGAGAGAGAGAAAGGAGAGAGGAGTGTCCGTATGTGAGGAGAGGGAGGGTCGCCGGAGTTCGAAATAGAAGGGTTGTCGGAGGGGAACCGAAGGGTCACCAAAGGGTCACCGAAGGGGAAGGGGAAGGTTGGCCGGAAGGGGTGGTAGAAAGATAAAGTGAGAGAAGAGCGTGAGAGAGAGAGAGGATGGTTTTTTTATTTTTGGGTAAGGGGTAGTTTGGGTAGCGAAGGACTGGTGAAATTTTAATTATGATGCCGAACTAGTTGGTTAATTCCAAAATTCTTGTCTTAATTGATCTTTTCACTTGGGGTGAAGGACCCAACGGTAATTTCCCCTACTTTTAAAAGGGGGAGTAGGGTATATGGCCGGTTCATTCAGAGATAAAGGGTTTTTGGCACAATTGTCAAAATAAATATACAAGGAAAGGAAATCGACAGATAAGTTCCAGGACATCAAAGTATGGTGAAAATCAGCATGCATACCAGGGTGGCAGGGTCAAACGACTTTACAAGACGGAGAAAAACAGGAAGTAAAATTGTAGCAAATCACAAGCACGCAGGCCCAGCCTAGTCGCAAACCACGAGATTCCAAAAGTACAGGATATATTGTTTGATTACAACCCAGAATAAGTTCAATTCCCTAAGGGTTGGCTAAAGATATCACCACCTTGCTTATCGGCAAGTTACTTCGTATGCCTCTCCTCAGCAGCAGCTCTAGCATCGTCATTGGCCTTGGTCAGTGCATCAGTTATTTCTATGAACTGTTGGTAAAATATGGTCATAGCATTCTCTCTAGCGACTCTAGGAGCTGGCCACACAGGTTTCTGAAGCAACTGGTCTTCCTGAGCTAGTTCCTTTAGTTCATCTCGAGAATAAGGCACAAGAGAATGGCCCTTCCTAGAGAAGACGCTGTATATAGGTTCGGATCCCATTTGGCAATCAAAGCAGGAGTAATGGAGGGGATCTCAGAGAAACTAGCAGCAGCAGAATGCATAGCTTGAAGGAGTGCCTTGTCATACAAACTCATTGACTCCATCTCAGCGTCTTCTTGAATTTTGACGACATCCTCCTTTAGCTTCTCCAGCTCTCCAGTCTTGTCATTCAGAAGCTGCGCCAATCTCGAATTCTCGGAATCAAGTCTGCTCATCTTCTGTTCAAGCTCTTGCCGCATCTTCTCCATTTCAGTGCGAAAGTCGTTCTCCGACTTCCTAACGGCCTCGAGTTCCTCATCAACCTTGGCTCTAGCGTTTTTCAACTCCCCCAGCTCCTGATCTCGAGCATGCATGCACCCCCTTCTTGTACTTGTCTTTCTACGACTTCTCGTTTTTGGCGGCCTTCTTCCAAGATTTCATCTCGGTGGTCAGCTCGTCGCATCTGCTATAGAGGCCGACAAGGGTGCTGCTTATCTGTTCAAGGAAAAACAACGTCAAGAAAGCATGTCTCATGAATCATCTCCAATGGTTATTGAAATTGGACATGTGTTCACCCCACACAAAGCTAGCCCAGCGTAGTTGATCGAGGTGGAAGTGTCTCGAGATTAAATCTCAGCGACCTCCTTCATGTCGCAAGATCTCTTCATGATGCCCCCCCCCCCCCAATCAAACTTCTCTCAGGATCTCGAACTTGCAAATCGAACCCAGATAGTTTAGGGACGTCGCCCACTTCAGCACTCAAGACTTGCAAGTCCTGGACCTTCTCAGGAATCTTGAAGCCAGGTTCCAGCCACCTTCGAGCTTCCTGGCATACTGCTACCTTCGCTATGGGAGCTTTGCTACGAGGGGCGACATCAACAGACTGCTCATCTCGGGTCCTCTTGGTTCCCCGACTTTCAACAACATCAACCTGCATGATAAATGCCAGCCCCTCATCACTTACAACCATTGCCACTTGGGCAAACTTACACCTAAGGTTGCTATGTAATCACGTGATCCATTACGATGTGCAAGGCAATCATCATGGTCATGGTGTGCAGGAACATTGATATTGGGTCACAACAACAGCAGCAATGTGAAGAAAAATCATAACTCAAACAACAGTGGAACTAGACTAGCAAGAAAATACCGGTACTGAAAGTGTAGGGAACAAGGAAAACAAACTACTTAATATAGGATCATTACCAAAAAAAAAAAAAACATTGATAGCAAAATCATCAAAATATAGCATAACATTCAAGATAACATTAATGATGGAATATCAGTTAAGTAATATTAAACAAACTAATAATATTATGTCGTATGCTCCTGAGATCACACAACTGTCTACTTGAGTGACACCATTCATTTAGTAACGAAAGGGTAGGCTTAGATAATAGAAATATCATCTTGTTGTGCTACTAGACCAGTATATATTTTTTACTCATATATGGCACAAAAGCGAGAGGGCGAGCCTTGGCGTAACGGTTAAGTTGCTCCTTTGGTGACCATAAGGTCACGAGGTTCGAACTCTTGGCGAACAGCCTCTTGGCAATTGTCGGGGGAAGGCTCTAGTAAATGGTTCCCTCTCCCAACCCCCGCAAGGCGGAGCGCTTGGCGCACCGGGGTTTGCCCTTGCCCTTTTTATGGCACAAAAAGCTCAAATGAATAAATAGAACAATAAGGGCATCTATAGGCCAATATCAATTAACAGGAATGAGTTCCAGAGGCATAAATGACTGTAACGAGCTCACATCCCAAACATAATTGTATAATTCATAATCGTTAACAAATTTCGGGAATAAACTAGACATTCACCTTAAAGTTCACACCTCTTAAGATGTGCTTCTCGCCAAATGACTTGTAGACATCTCTACACTCGATAAGAACGTCAGATCCCCCCTCATGATCTGGTCGCATGCTCAAATTTGCTGGGTTCGATAACTCCTGGCACCAAAAAATTTAAAGAATGTGAATAAGAAAAGAAAGACCGTGGCAAATGGAACGGATTAGTATCAAGATGGCTGTTAAGAATATAAGCAAAACCTTCCATGACAATGAACTCCAAATCACTAGGTTTCAATGGTTCTTATTTATCTACACTTAAGCATGCTAATCCCGTGAATGATGTTTCAGAGCAAAAGAAGAAAATGTGCAGTTATAAACCAATGATCACAGCATAGATCAAATACTTGAGTACTGTGTAATGAACTGGTTTATCCAATTCGTCCTGTTTGTTTGAATTTAGGAAAATGCAAATGTAGAAAAAACTGAAATTCATTCAGATAATTTTACATGTTTTAAAAAATACATATCAAACATGATTTTTTCATTGATCTTAAGGACAAGTATTGTAGTAAGTATGAAGTGACACATGTGTCTTCACTATCATAAGTTTATTCTTATACAATTTCCCTTCCCTTTTCCTGAAACCTTGAACCAAATAGAACAGGAATATATCAAGAAAGCAAATTTATAGCAGGCACTATAACGCCTCCTTCTCTAATGAGTAAGGAAAGGTAGTCCACAATGATCATATAAACTTTGACCTTAATTAAATTCATAAATACCCGAACTTTAAAAAAATGGGTCTTTTTATTAATGAAAGGGCCAAAATACGTTTACCTCCCAAAGTATCCACCGATTCCCACTTTGCACCCTCGTTTGAAAAGTCGGTTTGTTTGGTACCTAAACTTCCAAATCGTCCCACTTTGCCCCCTGACACTAACGAACGTTAGAAAAGTTAACGGAATAGGTCATGTGCCGAGCAGGTGATGGCAAATGGGTAGTTTGTAATGGTTATTAGTTTTTTAGGGGTTAAATGCAAAGTTTTAAATATAAAGTGCTAAAATTTTATTTCTTTTTCCAAAATAATTAACATTTTCTTAAATAATTAATATTTTCAAAAAATATATTTTTTAAATAGGATTAAAATGAAAAATTAGAGAATATTATAAATCAAAAAATGTATTTTTTAAGAAAAATGTATTTATTTTTGAAAAAAGTATTTTTTTTAATAAAAAAATTTTAAAAATAAAAAAAACCTTATAATGTTTCACTTGTATTTTTAAATATATATATATATATATATATATATATATATATATATATATATATATATATATATACACATATGTATATACATATGTATACACATATGTATATACATACATATGTATACACATATGTATATACATACATATGTATACACATATGTATATACATATATATATATATATATATATAGAAAGATTATTAAATAAAATAATATTAATTATTTAGTTTTAAAATAACAAATACAAATTTTTTTAAAAATATTATAGGATTATTCATATTTTTTCAAAATTAAAAAAAGTAACATTTTTCAGGATATGTTAATTATTAATTATTTAAGATAATGTTAATATATACTATTATGGACATTAACTATTTTATTTTTTTACATGATAAAAATATTATTTTTAACATGAGAAGTATAAAATTATTTTTTCAGAAAATATTAATTATTTAAGATAATGTTAATTTTTTGAAAAATAAATAAATTTTAACGCTTTATATTAAAAAAAAATTGCATTTAACCCCTTAAAAACTAATGACCATTACAAACTAGCCCATTTGTCATCATGTGTTCGGCTGACCTATTTCGTTAATTTTTCTTAACATTCGTTAGTGTTAGGGTGCAAAGTGAGCCGATTTGAAAGTTTAGGTACCAAATAAACCGACTTTTCAGATGGGGTGCAAAGTGGGAATCATTGTATACTTTGGGAGGGTAACGTATTTAGGCATAATGAAAGCCTAAGCTATTACAAGAGTAACACTTGAAAGTGTCTTTGGTGGTGATTAAACCTCTGGCCTTTTATATAGAAAGGCATAACAGATGCCGCTTGAGCTATAGCTCTTTGGCATAATTTACCAGAACTAGAGATCGACAAAAAGTAAGAGGACAAGATGTCCTCCGAGAGAGGAGAAAGAAAAAAAGCGAAGGCAAAACACAAGAATTGTGGAAAGCTAAAGCCTCCAAAACAAGCAACTAATGGATCACAGCATGTGCATCCCTACTTAGATTCATTACTGACACCCTTGTAGGCACCAACTGCTGAAACCCATACAGCAGCAAGAAACTAAATGCTCTCATTATGAAGAGGATAAGACAGAACCAGATTGCGAAAGATTCTCGCAATCCTAATGGTCCAAATGCACCACAAGAAGCATCATCCTTATCCCTAACCCAAAGACAGTGTGCTAAGAAAGCCTTCGATTAAAGAATAGCACATGCAACTCTAATTCATATCATTCATTACTTAGGCTTCTTATAAAATATTATTTTTGACGATTACATATGGTGATTCATGTTATATGACCCCAAACCATTTTGAGACTAAGGCTTTGTTGTTATTGTTATTGGTACTTGGTAGTTTACATACAATGACTCAACTGTAGAGTATTCTACTAGTCAACAGATGATCACCCATTCTCCCAAGGGGAATCACAAAACTGAAGTCCTTACACCATTTTCCAAAATGAAGCCATCTTTCTCAGCCACTTTTTGTTGGGAAAAAACAAAATGAGCAAGAGTATGGCATTTTCAAGCCAATATTCATCATATATAAGAATATTGAGTGTTTCTACAACTTATTTTACATGAAACAGATTAAAATAGTGAAGCCCGAAAGCAGATGATTTAGTGTATGACCAATTACACTTTGACACACCTGGAAGTCTAAAATTAGGTTCATTTTTCAACTCCACCATACATTACTCTTGATAAATAAAGTCAAAAGGTCCAATTCAGTAAATTGCTTAGCAAAAAACAATTAACAAAACTAAAGTAAAACTGATGAAATTTTTTGTAACAAAGCGAAGAAAGAAAAGAGACCATACATTGAATTTAGAGGCGTTAAAATCATCAGCAGGCTTCAAATTTTGAGGAGGCGCCATACAATCACAAATAACTGTCCTCCCATTTGCAGAATTGACCATCATCTTAGCACCAGAAACACATAATCTTGAAGAAGAAGAAAGAGAAGACGTGTTTCGAACCTTCAGAGGGAGAGGCTTGGAGCCCAACAAAGAAACCATCTTTCTCGACCCAATTCAGAATCTAGGTAGTCGAAATGCGGGATTTTGAGGGCCACCCAGATGGATTTTGGAGTTTTGAAGCATGAATTTTCAAGGTGGACGGTGGATTGAGACCATCAATGGCGGGCGGAATCGGAATTGGGAAAGGGCATGGAATGCGAATCCCGTTTACCTGGAGAAAAGTATAAAGAATCCGTCACAATTCGCGCCGCTCTCACCCTCTAAGAGCGTATTCTAGATTGAAAGGGTATGAATGGATATCCCAATTCAATTCAGGTATACTCCCTCCGTCCCACTCCAAGTGTCACTTTTTATTCAAAATTTTACCCAAAAGGGTATCCCGTTCAAAGTGTCACCTTTTCAAAAAAGGAAATATTTTATTAATATTCTATTATCCCATCCACTTTTCCTCCATTAATTCTCTCTCTTCTACACTCACAACACTTTTTAAATTCATTATTTTCTCCACTAATTTTCTCTCCTATTTTCAAATTACACTCACAACATTTTTTCTTCCCCTTTTTTTTTTTTAATTTGCGTGTCATCCCTAAAAGGGTGACACTCTTGATAGGACGGAGGAAGTATCCCATTTCAAGTATCAGAGTTTCAACAAGCAAAATACTTGAGGAATTAAACTCAAATAACGCACAAACGATAATTTTTATAAATATATCAAAGTCTTCATAAAACAAAACCCTATACCAAATTTTATACTACTAAAGAAAATTCTAGAAAGTAATAAAACTCTAACAAATAAATAAAACCCTAAAACATCCTTATTACTAAATTACACCTATCATAATATAAATAAAACAAATAATAACAATAATAATAATATAGGACGAGAATACCCTAATTAAAATAAGTAAAAACTGAAAATTGAAATAAACACGTAATACTTTAAAACGCTTCGCACGGGCGAGCCTTCAACTTTCGCACGAGCTTGCAACTAAGTCTGCAAGGCATGTATGCATGGGCGTGCAAATCTTTTCTCACCTGTCGACTCCCTTTGCGAAGAAAGTGGAGAACTTATGATAGAAATTTGTAATAGATGAAACAAAAGATACGTAATAGACTCCATCAATAACTATATAATGGCTGAAGTGAATAAGGAATTGTTGAAAATGTGTAACGGAAAGTTAAGTTTGACTTAACGTGGACCTAAAATTCTAACGGAGTTCGTTATTCGTTAACGAGACTTGTTACAAAATGTATTCTACATTTGTTGTAGATTATTAAACTCATTTAATGTCTCAAAACCATTTAGGGTGAATGAGAATTAATGACAAAGGCTTTTTGTAACTTAACGGAAGTTAAATAAAGGGTTAAAGTTGATTTGAATTAGCCAAAATGTGTTTGGACTGATTGATCAAACGCAACTATTCCAACAGGCACTTTTCTGGGCTTCAGCGCGGTCGCGCTCCAGCCTAGAGCGGCCGCGCTGAATTTCAGGGAAATTTTGGCCTGGCCTCGGCATGCCAGCGCGGTAGCGCTCAAGGCCAGGGCGGCCGCGCTCGTACGCTGATTCTGAACAGTTTTGACGCCTTTTGGTGTGAACAGTTATGAACCCTTTAACTTTCTTTAAATAGTTTTCCTCCGAATTTCAATTACATACATACAGATTTTCTAGCCTTTCCTACCTTTCTTGAGTTAGTGTAACCAAGTAAAATCATTGGCATCTTGTTGCATACCTTCTTCAAGTCCAAAGTTCTAAACAATCACTTGTTCGTTAGATTAGTTATATTGGAGTGCTCCTTATAACTAATTGTAAAGTCGTTTTATCTTACGAGAGTTTTGTTATTCAACCGTAAGCACCTGTGCGGGACAAATAACTCTTACGGAGATTGTATACAATACAAGACTCGACTTGTCTCCTAGTTTTTCCAATCTCCGTTAAATTCTCCGTCAGTTTTTCAGTTAAGTTCTTGAAAAGCCATACCAAAAGTCCAACAGGATTTTCGTTTTCCCTCTCAAAATTGGACATTCTGGAAACGGGCAGCGTCCTTGATAAGCCAAGCCTTTCGTATTCCGCCCGCTCATCTTCTTCTCTCTCTCTACTCCCTTTCATTCGTCATTACAATAATTCAAATACCCTTCTTCCCCAATTTCTTTCCAATTCCCAAATTTCATTCTCTCTCTCTCTCTCCAATTGCTTTCCCCAAATCAACGGCGAACCTTATCTCTCCTCTTTCCCAAAACATCCATGCCCTCTGCTACAATCGTCACCGCCGTCGCCTGCGCCTTTCTCTTCCGCCTTGACTGTTCTTTTTGCGATCAATAGTTCATCTGAGGAACATGAGTGCAGAAGCAAGGGCTTACATCAAAAACTCCCGTTGTTTGTCCGATCTCCAGCAATTTGTTATTCACTTTCGCTCCACTTCTAGGTCTCAGGCCACCGGAATTGCTCCTTTAAACATAGAGGTAATACTTCACTTTAACTATGAATTCTCCTCTTTTCTACAGACCTCAATTTCTCACCGCTATTACTTTGTTTTTGAAATTGCTGAATTTTTTTTAATTTTGATTCTACAACCATTCTATTTAGGCATGATTTTTTTTTTTTTTTGGGTTGTTGAAGGGAAGTCTTTAATTTTTGATTCTACAGCCATTCTACAACCATTCCATCTTCTCCGGCAACATCAATGGCTTCTCTCCTCTCTTCTGTTTCACCTCATACGTCCCCTTTACAGGTATTTTTTTTTTAATATTCCATTTTAAGCTTTGTTCATTTGCTAAACAAATTAATTATCTAATCTTATCTCCATTTATGTCTTATATTTTGTGTTTGTTCAACGATTAGTCAGTCATCCTCTCGGAGACAACCCTGAAACTTCTGAAGCATTAACATCGGATTGGAGTTGGGTAAGTGAACCAATTGGTATACCTAAAGACAAGCTCATCACAATACTTGTATGTTTTGGCATCTCATTGAAAATTGGAGCATATGTATTGATTCATATTAATGTTGAATTTTTGCCTCATGCTCATTCTATATTAGTTATGCTACCTCAACTTTCTCTCCTATTTCCTTTACATCTGAGCTGATGAAAGATCTGTGGATGTGCTGTAGCTCCATGGAAGGTTGCAGATGGTAGACTTGTGCTTGAAGATGGTTCTGTTTGGAGGGCCAAGTCATTTGGCACTAGAGGAACCCAAGTTGGTGAAGTCGTCTTCAATACATCTTTAACAGGGTGAGATGATATAACCACATTTCAGTGATGACTATACTTTTGATAAATTTAATCCAAACTAAACTTCACTGTTTAGTAAATAATTAATAGTCCTGTCCCAAAATGATGATCCCATCTGACTATTCAATGTTTTTAGTGATATGTTTTCTTATCTATGATTACCCTTTGATAAAATTAAGTACTAACAACTTTAGTGATAAAAACACACATTTGTAGCTAAGGATAATGTGGGAAGTTCAATGGTTTTACCTGAGAACATCTTTTTGGGACAAACAAAAATGGAAAGATGGACTAATTTTCTGGGTCGGAGGGAGTATGAATTTGATTTGGTCATTGTTATGTAATGACTAATGAGAGCTTTTGGAATTTGAAATGCTTTATTGACAGATTTCCCATCTATTGGCTTTTACTTCCAGAAAATTAATCCATCCATATATTGTCAAATGGACTGAAGGTTTGCTAATTTGACGCTTGACATCCTGCATGATTATACATGTCATAATCGAGTATCTTATGTTTTAGGTACCAGGAAATTCTTACAGACCCAAGCTACGCTGGCCAGTTTGTATTGATGACAAACCCACAGATCGGGAATACTGGTGTTAACTTTGGTGGGTGAAAATTTCTTCTATATTCTATCTCCTTGGTGGAAATATATCTATGATGCTTACATATCTTGCCATGCATATTTGTGCGATATCTGATAAAGGGCATATTTCCTGCAGATGACGAAGAATCAGTGCAATGCTTCCTTGTATTCAATTTGTTTTGATCTGCTAGAAACAATTTTAGCAATTCCACTCATGTCTTTTTCTCTGTTTGAATGAAGGTTATTGCTTATGATTTCGGCATCAAGCACAATATACTGAGGCGCTTGGCATCCTATGGCTGTAAAATAACGGTGGTCCCTTCAACATGGCCAGCTTCAGAAGCTTTAAAGATGAATCCTGATGGAGTTTTATTCAGCAATGGCCCAGGTGACCCTTCTGCAGTTCCTTACGCTGCTGAAACAGTGAAGGAGATCATTGGAAATGTTTGGTAGCAGGTGGTCCCTGCAATGAAGGTGCTGACGCTAGAGTATGTTCCAGGTTCGGATTTTAAGTACCATAATCTTCTGGATCCTATTATTGTCAGCCATAATTACTAAAGTATATTCATATAGTTTTTATAGAGTAGCTTCTTAACTTCTATTATATGAACAGGCGTTAAGATAAACAAGCTGGACACAATAAATGAGATGGGTTATAGTCGATCTCAAATTTCATCGCGTGCTATTGAAGCATACTTAATCCAGGTTAAGAATGCCACACATCACATTGATCTCAAATTTAATTGTGGTAAGCATGCCTCAAAATTTTAACTATTCCTTTTGTGTATCTCTTAGCGATGATTTCTAACTTAAGTTTGCAACCTATGAAGCCCATGTTTGGTAGCAGGTGGTGTGAGCACCCTCATAATAATGGCACCAATGGACATGATTAAAACCCGACTTATCTTGCAACGACAATCTATGGTTGACTGAGCCTACATAAATGGATTTCATTGTGCATATCATTGAGTTTGCAAAGGAGAGTGGAGGGTCTGCTTCAGGAACAACTTGATAGAATGCAATCGAACATCTTAAGGGGCCCTCTTATAGTATATTATTTGGTTCAGGAATTAAGATACTGATTTTATAACACAATATCAAATATCCCATGCATTCTTTTGGCACTCATCGGGCTTTTACTCTAATACATGATTAGATACCTGAATAACTACAGAGTAATAGCTTTCTTCACCTCATTATAGCATTTAGATATATATAGTCTTACTGTAATCCTAGCTTTTATTTTCAGATGGATCCAGTTATTTGATTCCTACCATCAATGTTGTGAGCTGGGTTGTGTGGAGGAATGGGGTGGAGGGGTGGGGGTGAATTTTATATGTTAAAGAATATTTACTATGTATAGCCGTATAGGCAGAGACACGGTACACCATCCGTTAGTGATTTAGGACATCTTTTTATTCTGAATTATAATCTGCTTTTGCATTTGTTTGTGGCTAGTAGTTACTATATTTGTTTAGAAGTCGCATAATTGTGATTGGTAGAGTTATTGATTTTTCCACAAGAACACTGTCAATGATCCCCATCTAGATTGATTTGTAGGTTGTACCTCCCTTTTATTTTACTGGTGATTTTTTTTCCTTAAATGTTGATGTTTATAACTTTCTTCGAACTTATGGTTTTGATGTAGAATTCCAACTCTGATGGGGAGGCTTCACCAGCTCAGTTTGAATTGGCTTATATTCCGATACGTGAAGACGATTTCTTGGATAATTACATGTATGATCACTCATCCATTCAATAATATACACCCAATTTGTGTTTATTGTCCAATGTCCAATCTACCTGCTTGATTTTGGTTGTCTTATTTTTTGTTTTTTGCAATTCTCATGTTTCAATATTTTTCCCTTTTAGTCGTAATTATTTGTTAGGAACTTTATGATATATGTATAGGAAAACTGTAGACTGTAGTTTGTAGAATGATAGTGTAAGTTAAAGAATAATACAAGGATCAAATATTTAGCCCAGAGGATGAATATTGAAAAAATATATCCTGACTCGAACAATTTGACGTAGAATGATCATCATCATTAGGGAAGTGCGAGGAATGATACATTTTCGGCCATGCCTGATACTTGCATAGCCTACAGAAGATGTAGCCATTATGTTTCTATTATTTATGATAAATCTCCAATATGATGTTGTCTCATTTACCTTTATATTTCAGTGAGGAATGTTGCCTTGAGTATCTTAATGGTGGTCATAGAAATGGAAATGATAATGCGGCTTCGTTAGTAATTCGTCAAGACCAAGCAGAGGTCAGTTTTGGAACTCCTTGTGATGAAACTACTTCATTACAAACTAAATCATATGAATCTCAGTGTTTCTCAGCGGTGGCGAAATTTATCATTACCCGGATTAGGGTGCAAAAGCTCGCCCGCCAATTTTCTAGCGGGTTTTCTTGCTTGAGGACAATTACGCCTTGGCTCCGGTTTCACGTTTTGGCATCTTATCATATTCTGTTTTTGAGGAGGTTGCTTCACGGTACTTATCTAGAATTACGGAAGATCACATTTTGTGTTCACTTAGTGTTACGATAGAAGGAAAAGCAACATGTCGAGATAGCACAAACTTCCTTTCTTTGATTGGGATACCATCTTTTGATGACAACAATATTCCTGGCTGTATAAGGCACCCAAACATAGTACCCATTTTGGGGATGATGAAATCCTCGAGTCATATTAGTTTAGTACTTCCAAAAGCTTCTTATACCTTGGAGAACATCCTTCACTACAACCTTGGTGCCTTATACTCTGACTGGCATATCAAATTTATATTATGCCAGATACTTTCTGCCTTGGTTCAGATGCATGGTTTAGGAATTGTCCATGATAGTGTTTGCCCATCAAATGTACTTTTGACTGATTCTTTATGGTGTTGGCTTCATGTTGGTGATAAGCTGAAGTTGAGCTCTGGCGTAAACTCAAATTCCGGAAATAAGGGATGCCTTATTACCCCCATTGGGTGCTGCATGAAGGACTGCTCTTCCGGTGGGATTTATGCAGGTCATATAAAGCATTTCATGGAAGCCCTCTTGGACCGCTACAAAGTATGGACAGGGTTATGTTTGTTCATGTAAGAAGCTTCTCCTACTAACATGTATTGCCTGAATTCTTTTTACAACAATATTTAGTTAGGTTTTAAGATTGTACAAGTATCATCTAAAAAATAATATTTAGCGCAATTTCAAGTTTCAAAATTTTACAAGTATCATCTTTAAGACGTTTTGGCTTGTCAGAATTGTAATTTTGGGATGAAAGGTGTAACAAAATATGTATGAGCTTCATATAAAATTAAAATGATGACTGAGTTAACTTTGGAATTGAATATGAAGTTACAATTTTGGTAGGAGGCGGCACGAAGAATTATGTGTGCTTGATTGCTTATTACTTCGTCAGTTTCAAAATAAAAGTTCAAATAGATTTTATAAATTAAAATTTCAAAAATATTCTATAAATTAAAATTTCTTCTGATCAAGAATAAATTTGAACATTTATTGAGCATTTATTGCGGGACGGAGAGCGTAAAAGTAGGTTTAGGGTTATTATTTGTATTTATTTGACATCGGTTTTTTCTCTTTTTAAAAAAAAAACATTTTTTGATGATTAGGGTCATGGCTAAGAAACATGGGTGGGCTTGGACTTATAATTGATCTTATTGGGCTGAATTATGTATAGACACTTATCTTAAAATGAATTCATTTATATTTATACAAACATTACTTTACACCATGCAAAAGTTTTATAATTTTATTTAACAATTTGTTATTTTTTATGTCCCAAAAATATGGCCACGATCAATTTATCATATTTATGGTCTCATGTCAAAGTTTTGAGGTTTTTCAAGAATATGAGACTACAAGCTATGAAAAATGATGAAAGTGGACTTGAACTCTAGGCTTTCTCAGAGTGGATATTGAGTATTGGGGATGGGTCATATGGTAATGATAATGATGGTGAAGCTACAATAACGATTCCTGATGACTTGATTGTTAATGAGTCAGGTGATTTGATACAATCAATTGTTGAAAGCACATATCCCAATTTTACTGAGACGACAGTTTTCATTCGTTGTGTCATATGTAATGACAATCAATAAAAGTCAGTGAAGAGGCCTGTTTTTAGTCATGGTCAGTTGTACGTTGCATTGTCTAGGGTCACAAACCGCCATGGATTGAAGATATTAATGGGCGATGACGAAGGAAACCTCACCAATGAAACTACAAATGTTGTCTATAAGAAAATTTTTCAAAATTTGTAATATTCATAGATGTTTGAAATATTTAGATAAGTATTTCTTTCTTTAATTAAGATCTTTTTTGGTTGGTTAACTTAAATTTTAAAAAGTGTTCTTTTCATGCGTTTAACGCACGGGTGACATACTAGTTAGTTTATAATATGATTACAATTTCTTTGATACCAAACTTAAAAAAAAAAAAAGAAAAAAAAAAAACACACTAGTCTCTTCGTCTGAATGCATGAAAATTGTCAAATTTATTCTTCATTTAATTTTAAATTTTTAAAGATAGTTCAATATTAATAAAGGAATAAAATTATTTATAATAGAAAAAATCGTAACACTAAAAATAACAAATGTTTATAGTAACTAGTCTAACACCCGTGCATTAAACGCACGGCCATAAAATTTAGACAAATAATAGAAACTAAATTAAAAGAGTTATTATTAGTATATATACTAGAATAAGCCCGTGTCCGAGGACACGTAATTTTTTTTACTTTTTTTTAAGCCCGTTCGAGGACACTTTTTTTTTAAAGGGCAAAATGGGAAAGGGACAAAATAGTGAGGGCAAAATGGGAATTTCGGCGATTGAAACTATTCATACCACTATTCATAGGGGGGTCTAATTTATACTATAGATAATGACATTAAAACTTTTTCCATTCTATTAATTGGTTTATTGTTGAAAGGAGAAATAATAAATAATGAGAATATTGATATTTTAATCATGAAGTTGGCATAATAAATATGTTTCTTACAACTTGTGAAAAATTTAAAAGTGACAAATATTTCAAATCAGAGGGAGTATACTATATAATTATTAAATTTTAAAAAATCTTATAAGAGCTAATAATAATTTTAAATTAATTGTTTCCACCAGACATACTATACATATTGGATTGGGACAAACTAAAGCGAAATGTATACTGCTCTATCAAAAGTACATCAAGCTTTCAAATACAAAACATCAAATACTTATATCCGTCTATATTTCATAAATATGTTTATATATAAAGGACCCGTTTCCTCGTATCTTGCATTCATAATCCTCTATGTCTAACGCGATGGGTCTGTGTTGACACCCATGTCCAAAAATCATAGTAAAATTTGTGCTTTTTTCCTTAATTTTTTTACAAACTTGTAACTTGTATTCGTGCTCTAATTAAATGGATGGACGGACATGAAGCATAATGGAGTAGTCGGATTAATGGGATATTAATCCCACATCGTCTAGGAAGTAGGAATTGAAGTGCTAGGAAATTGAGTAGTATATATTGAGAGGTCTTAGCATTTGAAAACCAATAGGGATATTAATCCCACATCGTCTAGGAATTGAAATGCTAGAAAATGGAATAGTATATATTGAGAGGTCTTAGCATTTGAATCCCAATAGGGATATTAATCCCACATCGTCTAATAATTAAAATGCTATGATATGTAGTAGTATATATTGAGAGGCCTTAGCATTTGAAAATCAAATGAGATATTAATCCCACATCGTCTAGGAATTGAAATGCTAGGAAATGAAGTAGTATACATTGAGAGGCCTTAGCATTTGAAAACCAAATGAGATATTAATCCCACGTCGTCTATGAATTGAAATGCTAGGAAACGGAGTAGTATATAAGGGTTGTGTTTAGTAAATGACATTAGAGGGAATGAACCTAGCCTGTATTTAGTCTAGGTTCTAGTTTGAGCGAAAAAATGGGAGGTGTGTTAAAGTGCTTTGCACTTCAGTCTTTATATAGTTATAGATAGATTATGGATTAATTGGTTTATTGTTGAACAGAGAAATAATAAATAATAAGAATATTGATATTTTAAAAGTGACAAATATTTCAAACCAGAGAGAGTATACTATATAATTATTAAATTTTAAAAAATCTTATAAGAACAAATAATAATTTTAAATTAATTGTTTCTACTAGACAAACTATACATATTGGATTTAGACAAACTAAAGTGAAATGTTTACTGCTCTATGGAAAGTATATCAAGCTTTCACATACAAAATATCAAATACTTAGAATTTAATTATGGAATATTGATATTAGGTGTATCAATATTAAAACAAATGTTGTCTTCGATGAACTAAGACCAAGTTTATAATAATATAAAGTATGATATCATGCTTGAAATAAAAGGTATATAGTGATTCGATAGAATAGAGTAAATTGTCATCCATGTGTGATATGGTTTATAGTGTGTATAGTGATACATGAGCATCCCATTATTAGCATAAAGATACTTTGGAAATCCAGATGGGTGTTTATTGAAAGTTATAAGGGATAATGTTTATTTGGAAAGTCATGGTACAAAGGGATATCAAGGGTAAAACTTGGAAACTAAAAATGGTACGAATATGTTGAACAAGAATCCAACGTGGGATTCACTATCAAATATGAACAAGAATCCGATATGGGATTCACTATCTTTCTATTATAATATAATGGCTAAAGTGATTTTAGAGCCCTTGTTAATTCTGTTTTCCCGCTCAAATAAAATGGAAACTTGAAATTAATGCTCCTTACTCAGTTCCCAATTGTAAAAATTTATTACTCTCATTATTAATAATTGTATACAACTATGCTCATTAAAAGCTTTTATTTTGAATTTTCTGGAAAAAATAAACATTAAGTAAAAGCCTGTAATCTCGTAATATGTGCACATGCTTTGTTCAAACCAATGCCACTTAATGCAGTTTCTCAATTGCCAGAAGGAAAAAAAAATCCACTACTTTAAATGGCTGATAATTAATTAAATATTACATATTCAAAAAAAAACATCCACTACTTGAAATGGCTGATAATTAACTAAATATTACATATTTAAAAATACATTGATTCAGCCTGTTAATGTCCGGGAATATGAAAAGGTTGTTTTCATACACTATATAAACTACAATTGCTTCATGTTGCTATTTCTTTCCTTCCATCTGCAAAAAAACATTCCAATATACAATGTCCAAACGTTATACTCTTCTCCGTGACCTTCAAAAGGGAAGGACCGATTGGACCATCAAAGTTATGATTGCACGACAATGGAAGGTGGATCCTGGCAACAAGATGAAGTTACCTGCCTCCTTCGAGTTCATTCTTGTAGATATGGAGGTAAGAATTTTTTTAGAGCTGAAAATGCATTATCTTTTATTTCTCAAAAATTTATAAAAATAATGATGTGTGTTTAATAAGCTTCAAGAAGAAAACGTTTTTAAGTTACAGTATACCTTGCTTTGATATGGGTTTCTGCTTCATCCCTAAATCTCTGTTTGTCACTGCATAAAAATGTAAATTAGTGGACGTGAATGTAGAAATATGTTTTTTAAACCTCATAAATAAACATTTATAACTTAATTCTGAGCTACTTTCATTTCTGCATGTCATTTGAGATAAAGAAAAGGTAAATTAAATGCTTTACCCATAATTTTCTTCAACTTTTGTTGGAAAGGGGGGGGGGTGCACAATTAAGGTGAAAGTTGTCACCACTAGGCTATACAAGGATACAACTCTATTCAGTTATTCGTAGATGGAACTGCCCATATATTGTACTCTTTACTATGTTTATTTTTCTGCCAGAAAGGTCTTATACCATTTAAGTCACAAGGACCTCCCTTTTAACAGTTCCCGTAACATCAATGTAGAAATATGTTCCTTAAACCTCTGAAATAAACATTTATAACTTATTCTGAGCTACTTTCATTTCTGTACGACATTTGAGATAAAGAAAAGGAAAATTAAATGCTTTACCCAGAATTTTCTTCAACGTTTGTTGGAAATGGGGGGGGGGTGCACAGCTAAGGTAAAATTTGTCACCACTAGGCTATACAAGGATACAGCTCTATTCAGTGATTCGTAGATGGAACTGCCCATATATTGTACTCTTTACTATGTTTATTTTTCTGCCACAAAGGTCTTATACCATTTAAGACACAAGGACCTCCCTTTTAACAGTTCCCGTAACATCAATATTATTTGCATATATTATCATAATAAGTTGTCACCACTAGGCTATTGAATGTTGAACCAAGAATCAGATGGAAAGTAAGAATAGATTTTGAAATATTGAAGCAGTAATCTAAATCTCATATATTGAAGTTTCTATATTGATAGGATTTTCTCAACCTTGAGCATAGGACTCTAGAATGTGATGATGTTCAACTCGTGTATAGGCTGCTGAGTTGTTTTTATGATGATATACTTTAACAAAGGTTTAAACCTTTACAAACATAATAGGAACTGGCCGTTGAAGGAGGGTTTCATCGCGAACAGCTCCCTTCATATTCTGCAAGAATATGAAACTGAACTCAATATCATGCCTCCATAAGAATGCTTAAACACAGTACTGTATGCATAGTGTCTCTTATTAAATGGAGTAAAAGAAATTTATATTACACATGCTCATGAAATTTCTGCTTAACTGTTGTACATATTCCAAATATTTTATAGAGTTTGTAAAATCGTTATTCAGATTACAGTATAAATCATTTTTAAGTGCATCAATCTTTATCACAAGAGTTGCAATGATGAAACCAAAATCCTATTTCATCTTTATCCAAGTACATTACTTTTAGTCTTAACATAATTTCTTAAATGATATAATAACTTTGATTTTTCTATTTAGGGAGGAAGAATACAAGCAATTATTCCAAGCTCTTTCCTACAAAAGTTTAAGGGCAAGCTTAGAGAGCAAAGTGTGTACGTTATTTCTAATGTTCTTGTAGTGGACAATTGTGGAAAGTACAAAACTGTGGCCCAACTGTCACGACCCGAATCCTAGGTATCATTTAATATATGTTTGAACTCATTAAGATGGTGTGTGTTGCTTTCTTTAAAAATGTTTTGCATATTGTTGTGTCCATTATGTGATAGTTATAACTTTTATGAAGTATATGAGAGGTTAAAATGATAATAGCTTATATAAAATTGCTTTAATGTCTTAATAAGGAAAATTAAGGGAGTGTAGTTAAATTGATAACTCTTGGAATTTTAGTATTAAATTGTTAACCTTGAGGTGCTTAGTTATGAGTATTGTAATTAAAGTATAATATTAAAATGGAAGGAAATGGTTTCATTTGTGGAGGTGCTTTAGGGTTAAAAAGGATAGTTAAGGTTGATAGTTCATTGGGTTAAGTTGGGAGGAGCTAAAGTGTAAGTTTTAATATTTATCCTTTGAAATGGAAATAAGAAATCATTTTATCTTCTTCCTCAGTAATCTCTTCACCTCAAAACCCATGGAAAGCAAACCCTAACCCTTACCTTCTAAAAATTATTCCAGGCTTAATACTCCTCCGTTTCCAAGTTTGTTCGGAGATTCTTGTTCGTGGCGACGAGGGGATCGAGTAGAGCCAAGAAAATAAATATTTTATTTCGCAAAAATTCGGTAAGTTATTATGATTTCTTCTAAAAAGTGTTTATTCATTGATTATTGTTATTATTAAAAAGATTTTCATGAATTGTGGATAGGTTGGAACACTTTTATTTGGAAATTCTTGAGTTTTGGAAAAAGGGATTTGAAATGGGTATGGTTGGTGGTGACATAGTACAAAATTGGGTTAGTACTCATGTTGGTGTTGATGTTTTGGAAAGGAACCATTGCATGGCAATTTGATACAAAGTTGGTAGCAAAATGATGTTAATTGGTGTTGAATTAGTTTAGAAGGGGTATAAAATGGGTTGGGTTTTGTATGGTTGTTGTTTGGTACTGATTTGGTCACTTTAAAAACAGAGTAAAACTTGGCTTGAGTCAACTTGGTGTAGTTGCTGAAGTAGTATAAATTCTGCTTTGATTTCTGTACAGGGGCACTACTCGTGCTCTGTGTCACGAGTCGTGGCACGAGTCATCCCCTAAAATTGAACTAAGTCGTGCCTATGCTGGGACGACTGTAGCTGAAGGAGGTTAGAAGGGGCACGAGTCGTGCCCTGGGGCACGAGTCACGCCCTACTCTGCAGTCCCTGAACAACTTTCTAAGGCCTAGAAACCTATTCAAACAAGAACCAAAGTGAATCCTCTTTAACTTAGATTAAAGTAGAGCATTTTAGCTATACAATGGTGTTCTACTTGGGTAAAATGGATTAGTGGAAGTACTTTAAATAGTGTTCGGAAAAGGCTTGGTATCATTGATTCATTACTTAATCAAAAGGGAATCCAACTTGGTAAATTGAACTTGGGCTTGTATAGAAGTTACTTAATATTGTATATTGAGCATGTAGGGCTGATTGTTTATATATTATGCCTTACGTGTATTTATAGACATGGTTATGGTTGTGTTATATCCTTGTTGTTATTATAAAAGTGTGGACAATATGGGTTGCACTTTTGATTATTGTTACCATCTGTATGATGTGCTTGATTAGGGTTCCCTACTTTGGAATCCTAAGTTTACGTGATTCAAGGATTATTTAGCCTTAGTGCTACTGTTTGGATGCTTGTTATCAATTGTATCATTGTGATATGTTATATGGGTATGATTCCCTACTTTGGAATCATCGGAGATTATAAGCAAGTATTTAGTACTGTGCTTTTGATTCAAGTCCAGATGGTGCTTGAATTGGGCAGTGTTACGGGACTATAATGGCACCGAGCCGAGTCTGTTATAGTCCGTACTCTGGTTCCCTGTTTGCCCAGCCATAGGCCATGGTTTGGGAGTAGTGGACTAGCTCAAGAAGTAGTCTAGTTGCACTATTTAGGATATGACTTTGTGTCATAGTCGTGTTTATTGTTGTTACTATTATGAATTTCAGAACCGTCTCTTCAGCGGATGATGTTGCTCGGATCGTGATATCCTTTTGAGGATTAAACCTTGGCTCAGTATCCTTCTCAGTGTATAGTATTTCACTTATGTGTTCATATGTATATCTTTCTTTATGTGTTTAAGAATGTGATATATATATATATATATATAGGGTGATTTGTTGTTATAATTGCATATCATATTGCTGCATACATAATAACTTGCTGAGATTTTTCTCACCCCGTCATTTTATTGCTTTCTTAGATAGAGGAGAGCCTGGGGCTAGGCCACGTTGATCACATGAGGACGAAGAGTTGGGTGTATTTTGTTCAATGTATGGTTTAGTTGGTTACATTATGTAAATGTAAACCTTGGGGTAGCAACCTAGACTTGTTGTTGTATATATTTTTGCAACATAGTAATGTTTGTAAAATTCTCTAAGTTTGGGAACGAGGTTCCTTGGTTGTAAAATAACTTGTTGTGTGGTTTGTAAATATTTTGTAAGTGGAATGTATTGATAGTTGCATAGTATGTGGCCAAGTATACGGAATTAGTGGCAACTGAAGAGAAGAAGGCTATGAGGTTCGTAAGAGGCTTGAAGACAGTGATCCGTACTCAATTAGTATCCCATAAATTTCAGAATTTTCAAGATGTCGTGGATCGTACGTACCATGTGGAGCATGACATTGAAGAGCATAAGCGGAAAACGAAAGTAGTAGGTTCAGGAAGGCAAGGAGGACCAAATAGATCCCACCCACCAGGTCGAGATAGTCGAGGAGGACAAGGATCGACATCACAATTTAGAGGACAGCCACAAGGTCAATCTAGTGTTCGAAGACAAGGTTTTACTTCGGGAAATGTACCAAAGAAAGTTTGTGGGTATTGTCAAAAGGAGGGCCATATCGAGGAAAACTGTTGGAAGAAGCAGGGTAAGTGTTTGAATTGCGGCCAGTTGGGACATTTTCAGAAGGATTGTCCGAAATCAAAGAAACAACCATCCGGAAGTGGAGCCGAAACTTCTCAGGGGCAGAAACGAGATTCTTCGGGAAGGCCTAAGGTTCAGGGTCGGGTCTTTGCGGTGAATCAACAACAAGCGGCAGATTCCTCCAACGTCATCGGAGGTATTATTTCTATAGCAAATGTGAGAGCACGTGCACTAATAGACCCCGGTTCATATCATTCGTATGTGTCCATGCATTTTGCATCGAAATTTCCTATTTCTGTGGACTCTATGCCTTATGTGCTAGAAGTGTCAACTCCGATGGGAGATTGTTTAGTAACTGACGAAGTGTTACGTGGCTGTGATGTGTATATTTGCGATCATGTATTACCTGCTGACTTGGTAGTGTTAACTATACATGATTTTGATGTTATTTTAGGTATGGATTGGCTAAGCACATACCATGCTTTAGTTGATTGTCATAAGAAGGTTGTTACCTTTTCAGTCCCGAATATGACTAAGTTTATTTTTGAGGCTATTCCTTCGGTTGGGACTATTCGTGTCATTTCTTATGTAAAAGCAAGAAAGTTGTTACTTCGGGGTTGTACGGGATTCTTGGCTAGTGTCTTAGATACTACTAAAGTGTTACCTGAATTTGCGGATGTACCAATAGTTAAGGAGTTTCCTAATGTGTTCTCTTCCGAGTATGTGATGCCTCCAGATAGAGAGATAGAGTTTGGGATAGAATTACTTCCGGGTACAACTTTGATATCCCGGGCACCCTATCGTATGGCCCAAGCTGAATTGAAAGAGTTAAACGCTCAGTTGCAGGAGTTGCTTGATCTGGGATTCATTCGACCGAGTGTCTCACCATGGGGAGCTTCGGTACTGTTTATTAGAAAGAAAGATGAATCTTTGAGGCTTTGTATTAACTACCGGCAGTTGAACTAAGTGACAGTAAAGAACAAATACCCTCTACCCCATATTGATGACTTATTTGATCAATTGCAAGGTGCGACAGTCATTTCCAAGCTTGACTTGAGAAGCGGGTATCATCAGCTAAAGGTTCGTCCTGAGGATGTTTCCAAGACAGCTTTTCGCACTAGGTATGGTCACTTCGAGTTTCTTGTCATGCCTTTTGGTTTAACGAATTCTCCTGCTGTTTTCATGGACTTGATGAATCGAGTTTTTAAACCTTATCTCGATACTTTCGTTGTTGTGTTTATTGATGACATTCTCGTCTATTCTAAATCTCGGGAGGAGCATGAACAACACTTGAGAATGGTTTTAACGGTACTTAGGGAGAAGCAGTTGTTTGCTAAATTCAGTAAGTGTGCTTTTTGGCTTGAAGAGGTGTCGTTCCTAGGTCATGTGGTTTCAAAGGGCGGAATTTCAGTTGATCCTTCCAAGATTGAAGCCGTGGTTAGTTGGAAAAGGCCGGAATCAGTTACTGAGATTCGGATTTTTCTAGGGTTGGCCGGTTACTATAGGAGATTCATAAAAGGGTTTTCGAAGATTGCTACTCCATTGACTCAGTTGACTCGAAAGAATATACCATTTGTGTGGAATGAAAAGTGTCAAGATAGTTTTGAGGAGTTGAAGAAGAGATTAATATCGGCACCTGTCCTTGTATTGCCAAATGGGAATGATGGATTGGTTATTTACTGTGACGCTTCGAAAGAAGGCTTGGGATGTGTGTTAATGCAAAATGGGAAGGTTATTGCTTATGCCTCGAGGAAGTTGACTTCGTGTGAACAGAATTATCTGACGCATGATATGGAGCTTGCAGCTATAGTTTTTGCATTGCATAAATGGAAACATTATATGTACGGAGCCAAGTTTGAAATTTTCACGGATCGAAAAAGCTTGAAATATCTTTTCTAGCAAAAAGAGTTGAATACCCGGCAACGTAGATGGATGGAACTTTTGAAGGATTATGACTGCACTATTTCCTCTCACCCGGGTAATGCAAATGTGGTGGCGGATGCTATATATAGAAAATCTTATGTGGCTCGAGACATGGGGCTATCTTTGCGAATATTTGTGCTTCACCAAGCTTGATTCAACAAATAAAGGAGGTTCAAAAGGAGGATTTAGAATTAAAGAAAATTTTAGATAAGATGGTGAATGGGAAGTTTAAGGAATTCTCTCTCAGTTCTGATGGAGGATTGACATTTAAAGGCCGATTGTGTGTTCCGAATCTTAAGGAGATAAAGCGTCGAGTTCTTGATGAAAGTCATAGGTCTAAGTATACCATTCATCCCGGGAGTACGAAGATGTATCGAAGTTTGAAGCAATACTTTTGGTGGAATAACATGAAAAGAGAAGTAGCAGATTATGTGTCAAAATGTTTGACGTGCCAGCAAGTGAAAGCAGAACATCAAAGGCCCACCGGGTTGCTTCAATCGTTAGAGATTACGAAATGGAAGTGGGAGCATATCACCATGTATTTTGTTACAGGATTACCTCGGACTAGTCAGAAGCATGACGCCGTGTGGGTGATTGTGGATAGATTGACGAAGTCCGCTCACTTCTTACCTATTGACATTAGCTATTCGACGGAGAGGCTTGCGAAGCTATTCGATGGAGAGGCTTGCAAAGTTGTATGTTCAGGAGATAGTCAGGTTGCATGGGGTGCCGGTTAGCATTGTATCAGATCGGGATCCTAGATTTACTTATAGATTTTGGCAAGCGTTACAAAAAGCTTTGGGGTCAGAGTTGAGATTCAGTACAGCCTTCCATCCTCAGACTGATGGCCAATCCGAGAGGACAATTCAAATTCTCGAAGACATGTTGCGAGCTTGTTCAGTTGACTTCTCCGATTCTTGGGACGTTCATTTGGCTCTTGTTGAGTTTTCCTATAATAATAGTTATCAATCAAGTATTGAGATGGCACCTTATGAAGCATTATATGGGAGGAAGTGTAGATCTCCGATTTGTTGGGATGAAGTGGGTGAAGCTAAGATTTGGGGTCTTGATATGGTTCGGGATTCAGTTAAGAAAGTTAAGATGATTCGGGAACGATTGAAGATAGCCCAGAGCAGATATAAAAGTTATGCTGATCATAGAAGGCGAGACCTTGAGTTTAATTTAGGTGATTTAGTATTTTTGCGGGTTTCGCCAAAGGTGGGAATAAAGAGGTATGGCAAGAAGGGTAAATTAGCTCCTAGATTTGTTGGGCCTTTTAAGATTTTAGAAGGAGTAGGGAATTTGGCATATCGTCTTGCTTTTCCTTCTTCGCTTGGGAGGATGCATAGTGTATTTCATGTTTCAATGTTGCGGAATTATGTTTATGATCCTTCTCACGTGTTGCCGAGGATTCCCGATGATATAGAGCCGGATATGTCTTACGTGGAAAAGCCGATTTGAATTATGGATACCAAGGTGCAAGAGTTGAGAAATAAGAGTATTCCTCTCGTGAGAGTGGTTTGGAGAAATCATGATGTGGAAGAGTCTACTTGGGAGCTCCGGGAAGAGATGGAGCAAAAATACCCTTGGTTGTTTGACATTCGTGGTAAGTGAGTTAAAATTCGGGTCGAATTTTTTTTTAGGGGGAGTGAATGTCACGACCCGAATCCTAGGTATCATTTAATATATGTTTGAACTCGTTAAGATGGTGTGTGTTGCTTTCTTTAAAAATGTTTTGCATATTGTTGTGTCCATTATGTGATAGTTATAACTTTTATGAAGTATATGAGAGGTTAAAATGATAATAGCTTATATAAAATTACTTTAATGTCTTAATAAGGAAAATTAAGGGAGTGTAGTTAAATTGATAACTCTTGGAATTTTAGTATTAAATTGTTAACCTTGAGGTGCTTAGTTATGAGTATTGTAATTAAAGTATAATATTAAAATGGAAGGAAATGGTTTCATTTGTGGAGGTGCTTTAGGGTTAAAAAGGATAGTTAAGGTTGATAGTTCATTGGGTTAAGTTGGGAGGAGCTAAACTGTAAGTTTTAATATTTATCCTTTGAAATGGAAATAAGAAATCATTTTATCTTCTTCCTCAGTAATCTCTTCACCTCAAAACCCATGGAAAGCAAACCCTAACCCTTACCTTCTAAAAATTATTCCAAGCTTAATACTCCTACGTTTCCAAGTCTGTTTGGAGATTCTTGTTCGTGGCGACGAGGGGATCGAGTAGAGCCAAGAAAATAAATATTTTATTTCACAAAAATTCGGTAAGTTATTATGATTTCTTCTAAAAAGTGTTTATTCCTTGATTATTGTTATTATTAAAAAGATTTTCATGAATTGTGGAAAGGTTGGAACACTTTTATTTGGAAATTCTTGGGTTTTGGAAAAAGGTATTTGAAATGGGTATGGTTGGTGGTGAAAGAGTACAAAATTGGGTTAGTACTCATGTTGGTGTTGATGTTTTGGAAAGGAACCATTGCATGGCAATTTGATACAAAGTTGGTAGCAAAATGATGTTAATTGGTGTTGAATTAGTTTAGAAGGGGTATAAAATGGGTTGGGTTTTGTATGGTTGTTGTTTGGTACTGATTTGGTCACTTTAAAAACAGAGTAAAACTTGGCTTGGGTCAACTTGGTGTAGTTGCTGAAGTAGTATAAATTCTGCTTTGATTTCTGTACAGGGGCACGACTCGTGCTCTGTGGCACGAGTCGTCCCCTGAAATTGAACTAAGTTGTGCCTATGCTGGGACGACTGTAGCTGAAGGAGGTTAGAAGGGGCACGAGTCGTGCCCTGGGGCACGAGTCGTGCCCTACTCTGCAGTCCCTGAACAACTTTCTAAGGCCTAGAAACCTATTCAAACAAGAACCAAAGTGAATCCTCTTTAACTTAGATTAAAGTAGAGCATTTTAGCTATACAATGGTGTTCTACTTGGGTAAAATGGATTAGTGGAAGTACTTTAAATAGTGTTCGAAAAAGGCTTGGTATCATTGATTCATTACTTAATCAAAAGGGAATCCAACTTGGTAAATTGAACTTGGGCTTGTATAGAAGTTACTTAATATTGTATATTGAGCATGTAGGGCTGATTGTTTATATATTGTGCCTTACGTGTATTCATAGACATGGTTATGGTTGTGTTATATCCTTGTTGTTATTATAAAAGTGTGGACAATATGGGTTGCACTTTTGATTATTGTTACCATATGTATGATGTGCTTGATTAGGGTTTCCTACTTTGGAATCCTAAGTTTACGTGATTCAAGGATTATTTAGCCCTAGTGCTACTGTTTGGATGCGTGTTATCAATTGTATCATTGTGATATGTTATATGGGTATGATTCCCTACTTTGGAATCATCGGAGATTATAAGCAAGTATTTAGTACTGTGCTTTTGATTATAGTCCAGATGGTGCTTGAATTGGGCAGTGTTACGGGACTATAATGGCACCGAGCCGAGTCTGTTATAGTCCATACTCTGGTTCCCTGTTTGCCCAGCCATAGGCCATGGTTTGGGAGTAGTGGACTAGCTTAAGAAGTAGTCTAGTTGCACTATTTAGGATATGACTTTGTGTCATAGTCCTGTTTATTGTTGTTACTATTATGGGTTTCGAAACCGTCTCTTCAGCGGATGATGCTGCTCGGATTGTGATATCCTTTTGAGGATTAAACCTTGGCTCAGTATCCTTCTCAGTGTATAGTATTTCACTTATGTGTTCATATGTATATCTTTCTTTATGTGTTTAAGAATGTGATATATATATATATATATATATATATATATATACAAATATATGGTGATTTGTTGTTATATGCTCTCCTATTGTGATTGCATATCATATTGCTCATACATAATAACTTGCTGAGATTTTTCTCACCCCGTCCTTTTATTGCTTTCTTAGATAGAGGAGAGCCTGGGGCTAGGCCACGTTGATCACGTGAGGACGAAGAGTTGGGTGTATTTTGTTCAAGGTATGAGTTAGTTGGTTACATTATGTAAATGTAAACCTTGGGGTAGCAACCTAGACTTGTTGTTGTATATATTTTTGCAACATAGTAATGTTTGTAAAATTCTCTAAGTTTGGAAACGAGGTTCCTTGGTTGTAAAATAACTTGTTTTGTGTTTTGTAAATATTTTGTAAGTGGAATGGTTTGTGATTTAAAGTTTTTTCATTTACAGGTTTTTTTTTTTTAAATGAAAGGTTCAAAAAGGGTCATGTCAAAAATTTTAAAAATTTAGGTGTCTTCTGAGCGTGTTCTCAACGTGGGGCCAAGTAGGTCTCAGGTTCGGGGCACGACACAACCATGCAAGGTTATTTTCATAGGACAAAGACTTATATGAGAACAAGAATACCCGTCTCATCCATGAGACGGGTCAGATCCATGACCCATGACCCATGACCCGCCCAACAAAGACTTACTCCCTCCGTCCCACCGATCTTAAGAATATATTGACTTTTTTTGTCAACTTTTGATAACTTTGACTAAAACTTTATAGAAAATTTGATAATCTTAACAAAAATTTGAATTTTTTTATTGAAAGTATTTTAATAGTGAATCATTTTTTTAATTTTTAAATCTTTATTAGCATCATAATTTTTTTATAAAATCTTGGTCAAAGCAACTCAAAGTTGACAAAAAAAGTCAATATATTCTTAAGACTTATGGGACGAAGGGAGTATATGAGAACAAGAATACCCGTCTCATCCATGAGACGGGTCGGATCCATGACCCATGACCCGGCCAATTTTTTTTGCTCCAGGACCCATGGGTCCGATCCTGACACGTGGCAGCCTCTCATAGGCCCAAAAAAAAAGTTTTTTTTTTTAAAAAAAATTTAAAATTTTGTTTTTTTTTTCGGTTTGTGAAAAGTAATAGTTACTATAACATAATGTAATGATTGTATGCATATAAAGTAATAGTTTGTATACATTAAAGTAATACATATATACAAAAAAGTAATAGTATTTTTTCCTATGTTTTCTTCGTTTGGCAAAAGTAATACTTATTATAACTAAAATGTAACAAACGTGTTATTTATATGTAATAGTATTTGTACATAATTGTAACACATATGTATAGATATCTATATGTTTTCAAACAATAAGTTACAATGAGTTCAAATTTATCATGATACATGTAAAAGTATTACATTATCTATAGAAATATGTTACAATTTCATCTATCAAAGTGTTACATTTACTTGTATAAACTATTACATTCATATACATAAGTTATTACATTTCAAATGTAATACATATAGTTTGTATTACATTTGAAAAAATGGGTAAAAATGAGCTTTTATTTTTTTAAAACAGGTATTACGTTTACTTATGAACAATGTTACTTTATATGTATACAGTCATTACATTAAGAGATGGTAACTATTACTTTTTCTAAACCACTGAAAAGCCGAAAAAATAATATAAAAACTAAAAAAAAAAAAAAAGCAAAAAAAAAGGGCCTATGAGAGGCTGCCACGTGTCAGGGTCGGACCCATGGGTCCTGGAGAAAAAAAAAATTGGCCTATAAAAGGCTGCCACGTGGCGGGTCATGCCCCATGGGTCATGGGTCGACCCGTCTCATGCATGAGACGGATCCCCTTGTTCTCACGGGAGACCACCTCTTTTCATAGACTCCACAGTTATAATGTCAGTAACTGGCAAAAATTTCCCCAAACATCATTTCTTCAACCTAAAGACATATCCACAAGTTTATGTAATTGAAGATGCTGTCAATTCTGAACTAATAGGTAATATGCTATTCTTTCATTATTTGGTTATTTATACACTCTTTTCCGCATGCATGCATATAGCCATAATTTTCATATTATCTAATACAGAAATTTATTTGATAATTTCAGATGTTATTGGCAAATTAGTTGGGAAGGGAGCACTCAGATACAAAAATGATGCCAAATTTGTTGAAATAGAGATTGAAGATAGCAGGTTTTGTTTTATGTTTGAAAAAACATAAATATTGGAAATAAAAAACATTTTTTCCTCTGATTCTTAAAACCTTTTTTTCCTCTTATTCTTACAAAAAAAAATTGTGTACGTTTTTAAAAATACAAGTTTGAATAACAGACCTTGGTTTATGAGTTAAAATAAAAAAAAAACTGTAAGTAATTATCTTTATTACTACAAATAGAAGTCAGTCAGTTGTATTTAACAATCCTTCTAACTTGAAAATGCAGTAAAAATAAATTAACATGCACAGTTTGGGATGATTATGCCATTCAAATTCTGAGATATATTGATCTTGAGGTTGATGGCCCCCTAATAGTCGTTCTTTCCTTGATGAAGCCAAGGTCATATCTAAGTAAATTTGCTCAGAAATGTATATAAATAAAAAATAGATAGTAATCCTATTCTAACACCCTACATTGAAACATTTATTAATATGTAATACTTGTATCATCATACAGGAAAAATTTCTTTGTCAAATGCATTTTTTGCAACGAAGATATATGTTGATAGTTGTTTTCCAGAAATTGAAGAGCTAAAGAGGTATAAATTTACTCGATTTTTTGAAATAATAACGATATTCTTAATATGGTATAACTAACTTTTGTTTCGATATAACTAAAGGTTTTTTTCGGATGACTCAAACTCATCACAGAAGATTAGTGATATGCCATCAAAGAGCAATATGTCGAGTAATGAGGAGTTGAGTAGTGGTTCTGTTGAAGTCAAATCTGTTGCGGAATTGAAGATGTGTAAACAGGTACGGGAATAATGTTAAAAATTGTTGATTTAAATAACGAAGTCTATCTATTACATATTTTTTAACAATTTGAATTCTTGTAGGATGGATTTCAATGGGTTGTTGGACAAATTCTGAAGTATACTCGGAAGGAAGTTGGAATTTCATAAGTTGTCGTCATTGTATGAAGAAGTTGACCGTCTTTATGTGTAAACAGTGCAAAAAGATTGAGTCAAATGCAACTCCAAGGTACAAGGTAAAGGTATCTATCATTTCAGGAAATGATAGCGGTGCGTTTATGCTATGGGATCATGCATGTGAGACACTTATAGGGAAAACTGCACTGGATCTAAAACAGCAATATGTCCAGGTAAAACACGTAATTGGTTATAGTATTACTTTTTGGGAAAGTAATTGTAACAAGTATTATAATGGCTGATTTAATGGTTGTTGTTTAGGTTTCAAATGATGGTAAAATAATGGAAAATATTGTTTTTTGTCCGGATGAGATAACAAATTTGGTTGGAAGAACTGCTATTATAATATAGAATATAATGACTTGGGAGATCCTGATAGCAAGTGTCAGTATTGCAATGCCATTTTTTGGTTTGAGGAGAGGTTGAATAAATGATATAAAACAAGATCAAATCCCCAGTTTTCAGGATATTGCATGAAAGGGAAAGTACAGTTGCCCCCGATGCCTGAACCTCCATCTTTATTTAAGGATTTGTTATATGGGAACAATGAGAAAAGTAGGTTATTTACGTCAAATATTAGATCGTATAACATGATGTTTTCATTCACTTCTATGGGAGGTAAAATTGATTATGGCATTAATAAAGGAAATAGTCCTCCGGTGTTCAAGTTATATGGTCAAAACTATCATTTCATGGGCAGTTTGATACCACCAGAAGGAAAGCAACCTAGATTTGCGCAACTCTACATTTATGATACTGATAATGAAATTCAAAACAGAATGCAGTCTATAAAGTAAGTAAATTAAAAATATATATATAACTATATTTTCAACTGTGTGGAAAATTAAAAATGTTATGCTAACTTTTTCCCCTTACTTTTTAGGCAAGAGCCAAATACAAGCAATTTGCAAGAAGAAATTGTCAGTGACTTGAAGAGTATCCTTGATGAGCATAATATTCTCGTAAAGTCGTTTAGAATGATTAGAGATTCCATGCATCAGAATGTTGAAAGTAATGTCAAGCTAAGACTTATTGGAAGACGAAAATCTGATGGTAGATGTTATGACCTTCCACAAAAGGACGATGTTGCGTTATTGGTAGTTGGTGATTTTGATACATTGACAGGCGATAGGGATATTGTTGTTGAAACTCAATCTGGATTGTTGAAAAGGATTACAGAATTGCATCCATCGTATTTAGGTTTGCAATACCCTTTGCTTTTTCTGTTTGGTCAAGATGGTTACAGAGAAGATATTTTACTACGCAATGTTGATGCAAACTCAACATTGCATAGTTGTCGATTCAAGTTGAGTATGAGAGAATTTTTTGCCTACAGAATGCATGAAAGGGAAGATGAATCACCAAATATTTTTTTCTCTAGAAGGCTATTTCAACAATATCTAGTGGATTCATTCACAATGGTTGAGACTGAACGTTTAACTTACATAAGAACGAATCAGAAAAAGCTGAGATGTGAAATGTATAAAGGTTTGACGGATGCTCTATTGAAAGGTGATAGGGATCCCGCTTCTCGTGGCAAACGAATTTGTTTGCCGTCTAACTATATTGGAGGTGCTAGATATATGATCCAGAATTACCAAGATGCAATGGCCATATGCAGATGGATAGGATATCCTAATCTCTTAATTACATTCACATGTAATCCTAAATGGCCCGAGATCGTTCGATTTATGCATTCGAAAGGTTTGCGACCAGAAGATAGACCGGATATCATGTGCAGAATGTTTAAAGCTAAGTTGGATGTTCTCATGGATGACACATGCCAGAAGAATATTTTTGGTCCTATCAAAGCGGTACTTTTTAATCTTATTTATATTTAGTTATTTAAAAAATACATTTAATTAGTTATATATATATATATATATATATATATATATATATATATATATATATATATATATATATATATATATATATATATATATATATATATACACACACACACACACACACATATATGCATACTTGTAAATATTGAAAACAATTTACAAATTAATTTCCTTTTGTGCAGTTATTTACACAATTGAGTGGCAAAAGCGTGGTTTACCACATGTTCACATAATTATTTGGTTGGAAAATGATGGAACTCATCCTATAGTAGAAAGAATAGACAATATCATTTCTGCTGAGATTCCAAATGAGGATGCTGATCCACATTACTATGCCGCTGTGAAGGAGTTAATGTTGCATGGACCCTGTAGCAAAGATCGTCCTAACTCCCCCTGTATGGTTGAAAGACGATGCAATAAATATTTTCCCAAAAAGTTTTGTGAGAAAACGGTCATTGATGAAGATGGGTATGCTGTGTATAAGCGTCCTGATAATGGTCGTGAAGGGAACATCTCTTGACAACAGGTATGTGGTCCCTCACAATCGTGAATTATTGATGAAACATAGGGCTCACATTAATGTTGAATGGTGTAATCAAGCTAAATCTATTAAATATCTATGCAAGTACGTAAGTAAAGGTCAAGACAGAGTTACTGCAAAGTTTTGTCAGAGTGTTGATGATGGTGGAGGGAAAAAAACTATTGATGAGATACAAAATTACTTAGATTGTCGATATATATCACCTTGTGAGACTGCTTGGAGGTTATCGGGTAACGATATCCATTATAGAAACCCTTCGGTTGAAAGATTGTCTTTCCATTTGGAAGGTGAACAAAATATAGTATTCGATGATGATGATAAAAATTGAAGAAGTCGTCGAACGTCCAACATCAAGAGAAAGTATGTTCATATCATGGATGGATGCAAACATTATATTTAAGGATGTGGCCGAACAGTTGACTTACACAGAGTTTCCAACTAAATTTGTTTGGAATAGGAAAGAAAGAAAGTGGCAGCCAAGGGCACGTGGTTTTAAAATAGGCCGCATTTTTTATGTTGCACACAGTCAGGGGAGAGCTTTGTATTACCTACGAACTTTGTTGAATTTTGTTCGGGGCCAACATCTTATCTTTGATATAAGACGCGTTAATGGTGTCCAATATGAATCATTTAGAGATGCTTGCTATGCTGCAGGGTTGCTTGATGATGATAAGGAATACGTAGAGGGTATTATTGAAGCAAGCCATTGGGGATCTGGCCATCAAGTGAGGAGCCTATTTGTCACATTGCTGATGTCTGGATCAATTTCTCGACCTGAGTATGTATGGGAAAGTTGCGTGGATTATTTGTCGGACGACATTCTCTATATACGTAGACGTGTTTTAGGGCATCAAGGTAAAATAAATTATTACTATTTATTTTATAAGTTTTAATTCATATTTTTTTTTTGGAGATTTTATAATTAATCTCTTCATATATTTTTGTTGTAAATATACCAGGTTTGCAACTTAATGCGGAAGAAATAAAAAACTTCACTTTGATGGAAATTGAAAAGATATTGCGCAACAGGGGCAAAAGCCTTAAAGAATTCCCAACCATGCCTTATCCTGAGGATTATGATCCGTCAATATCCAGCAATAGTCTAATACTGGATGAATTGGACTATGATCGAGATTCATTATCGGATGAATGCAATAAGTTATTAGGGTTGTGTACAGATGAGCAGAAATATGCTTTTGATACGATCATGAATAGTGTTGATGATGGTAATGGAGGGATGTTTTTCCTATATGGTTCTGGTGGTACAGGTAAAACATTTTTATGGAGGATTCTTTCGACTGGTTTAAGATCAAAGGGTGAAATAGTTTTGAATGTGGCATCCAGTGGAATAGCATCTCTTTTGTTACCCAAGGGTCGAACCGATCATTCTAGATTCACAATACCCTTAGTTTTGGTTGAGGATTCAACATGCAATATAAAGCAAGGCAGCCCTCTTGCTGAGCTAATGGTAAGAACAAAGCTTATCATTTGGGACGAGGCACCAATGGTTCACAGACATTGTTTTGAAGCACTTGACAGAACTTTACGTGATATAACGCGGTTCAAAAATCTTGATAGTTTTAATCAACCGTTTGGGGGAAAAACTGTAGTCCTTGGCGGAGATTTTCGTCAGATTCTTCCGGTGATTCCCAAAGGTACCAGACAAGATATTGTGATGGCAACGATCAATTCATCGCATTTATGGTCACATTGCAAAATTTTGAGGCTTACTAAAAATATGCGACTTAAAGCTTTGGAGAATGATCCGAGTGGATTGGAGCTTCAAAATTTCTCTGAATGGATTTTAAGTATCGGAGATGGAACTTATGGGGACGATAATGATGGTGTTGCAACTATAAACATTCCCAATGACCTTCTTGTGCAATCATCTGGCGATTTTATCAAGGCTATTGTTGATACTATATATCCTTCGTTCACCGATCATTTTGATGACATCGCATTTTTACAGGAAAGAGCCATACTTGTACCAACTCTTGATGTTGTTGAGAAAATAAATGAGTACGTGGTCTCTCACAATCAATTGGATGGTAAAACTTATTTGAGTTCAGACTCTATTTGTAGGTCTGAGAATAATTCCATTTTTGCCGATGACTGAGTTTTTGAATACAATAAAGTCTTCTAGTTTGCCGAATCATCAGTTAAATCTTAAAGTTGGTGTTCTAGTTATGTTATTGAGGAACATTGACCATAGTGCAGGGTTATGTAATGGAACGAGGCTAATTATTACAAGGCTCGGTGAACATGTTTTAGAAGCAAAAATTTTAAACGGAAGTAATGTTGGTGATAAAGTTTTTGTTCCGAGGATGTCATTGTTGGTGTAATGCCCTAGGCTTTAGTTATGTTTAACTGAAAAACCGTTATGTATCATCTTTATCGTTTATGTTTATTATTTGATTATTATATAGTTTGCATATTTATTGTAATAATCTCCGTCCCTGATTATTAAGAGAATAATTAGTATAATTGTCAATGGATAATCATATGATGATTATATGCATAGAGATGCACATTGAAATTATGAGTACTTGTTAGAGAACAAGTGACTGGACTTGACCCGTATGAGATTTATGTCATGGTCAAATGTCATAATTAAATCTCATATGGTCACTTCATTTAGTCCCTAGACCTGAGATTATCATGACCTTACATATGATGAAAGTTATGTTTGATTTTAGTCAAACGGTATCTTAACACGATATCTATAAAGGCTATCTTTGGCATGATCGGATTCATGATGGGAAGGATGATAAGTCAAGATGGAATTTGTCCCTCGAAAGAGAGATGTTTTGCTTGGGCCCCTCGATGAGTGATAATGATGAAAGCGTGTGGCCACACCCCAATACGATTGGACTATCATTATACTCAAGATCGAGAAAGCATTGAACAAATACAAGTTGTCGTGGACCATGACTTGTGTTCAATATAACATCGTGAGATAAAGGGAAAAATGGAAGTGTACCATTGGAAACGTGAACTCTTACGTTGTGTTATTTGGGTAGACATAATGGCTTGCTAGAGTCCGCTTATGTCTTATGAGGGTCGATATGATCGGACTCATTACCAACATAATACAATCCTATTGGGTCACACACAAATAGAATGAGTTGGTTGAACCAAGGGAAGAATGATTGAGAGTTTCTGTATATGGCAACTTATGTCACGCGACATAACTAGCCACTGGCTAGTTATGTCACGCGACATAATTAGCCACTGGCTACTTATGTCGCGCGACATAACTAGCCGCGAACGCGTTTTTGACGGCTGGTCTCCTAATTCGATTAGGAAACATATTCATACTAAAGTAGTATAAATATGAGAGGTCTGTTAACCCTACTGGCCTGGCCGAAATTTTCAAGGGAAAATCATAACAAAATACTCTCAATATTCTTCCATAAGTTTTAGGAATCTAACAATTCCCAACCCGAGAATTGTTCACGACATTCATATTTGTGTGGATTACCAAAAGAGGGTCTTAGTTTTGTTCAAACAAATCAAAGACCTAGAGTTCAAATCTGAAGATCCAAAGGAGTTGAAGATTCGAAGATTTGAAAATCAAAAGTTTGTGATTACGAATCACATAATTATCCGTTCGATAGTTCAAGACCGGAAAGTAATTTAGGTTGGTAAATTCTATCTTATAGCAATTCAATTTAATCGTATAGAACGGATCTTAGGGCTTGGGTTTTGTGTTAATTTTATGCTTAATTCCATTGCGCATGGACCCATAAAACCCAACGGTGGTATCGAGCCCCGTTCGTATGGTTAAGTTTGAATTAACATGCTAGAATGATTATATAAATTGTTTATATGTTCGTTGCATGTTTTTGTATGCGATAGAATTTTGATTGTTTATGTGAAACAATGTGAAAATCGTTTTCGAATTATGTTGAATTAAATCTGTAAAAGGGTTGTTTTATATGATTTAATTGCATGTAATCTGAATTGATTGAAATCTGAAAATCCTGCATACTGGCTACTTAGGTCGCGCGACATAGTAGGCCACAGGAGGAAATCTGGTAATCTGGCCAGTTATGTCACGCGACATAACGTCACGCGACATAATAAGCCAAATCTGGGCAGAATCAGTTTATTTAATTTTTCTGCTAAATCTATGATTGTGTTTACAATCTGATATGTTTATATGATAATCTGGATGCTATAAAGTTAAGTTTATAAGGCTATGCTAGATTGTTTCATTGTTTATGCATGCTTAGTTGATTAAAATATGATTTTAATAATTATTGCGATGCATGAATTATTTGTTCTTAAGTGTTAAGAATTTTATTAGATGTTTAGTTGAAACATTGAATTGTGATTTCCTATAATGTTTAGTTGAAACATTGCATTATAGTTTCCTAATATGTTTAGATTTAAATTTTGAATTTTATGATTGTTTATGGAAACAAGTCATAATTACGCGAAATTTAAAAGGAAACTAATTGTTTATAAAAGGTAGTGATTATGTTGCCAAATCAGAGTTGATTTCTAATTGTGCATGACTATGAGAGTTGTCTAAGGAAGAGTTGGTACTTAAGTAGTCCTTGTGGCTCACCTATCTTCTGGGAACTTACAGTGCATGATTATGACTATCTTTGCTGATATGCTTATAATCTACCTTAAAGAACCTTCATTTAACTTTTAAGTTCTTTTATGCCAATTCATGATTAAACACTTGAGACCACTCGGATAGTTTTGGGTGGGCTTGCCATAGCAAGGTACTTTGATTCTATTCCGTTTGCGAGCAAGATGAGGAAATGGTGGTTCCTATACGTTTAATATGAATGAACTTAATTGGGTTATCAAAATGGTTTTGGACCCAAGGCATAAGATGAGATTAAAATATGCTTGGACATATGATGTCTTAAATAAATCTCATAAAAGATCCTAAGAGTCATATATGATATGATTGATGTTTTCTACCTAATTAGTTTAATCTTGAGCGGTGCGCCATAGCGTACTTGAGATTAAATTAAAGTTGGATCTTAGCCCTAAGAGTCATATACGATATGATTGATGTTTTTCTACCTAATTAGTTTAATCTTGAGCGGTGCGCCATAGCGTACTTGAGATTAAATTAAAGTTGGATCTTAGCCCATTAAATGCATATTATGCTTATTTGCATTGGAAGGTGTATGATTTAGTGGGAGTATTTGTAAAATACATTATTTGCTCTTAAATGATAAATGTGTTGATATTGATATGTGTTCATATAATTTGTATATTTTGTTGTAGAAGTAGCATTACATAATGATAATTGCGATTCGTCCTTATGAAGGACAAAGTTCGAAAGGAACGATACATTTAATTCTGATTGGATCAGAAGCCTAAAGAATGGTTCTTGGGTAAATGTGTACGTTCTTGACGAATCCGTTCCTACTGAACCCACTGCAAATGTTGCAAAGGGCAAATAAGGAAGCAACATTAGAAACATATTGATGATTCTGACAATATTGCTTGCCTTGTAATTGCCATCATGTTTAAAGGCTCTTGTGAAGAACCTTGAGTACATGATAACTATTCTTCTGTTCTAGCATAACGCAAAAGGGGAAATGTTCCAAGTGCATGCTAGGCAAAAGATATATGTTGTGGTGAAGGCTCTTAATTCATGAGATGAAAGAAGGAGCAATCCGCAAATTGTGTTAATGGTTAACACAAGAAAAGGGTTCATAAAGGAAGGAAAAGAAGGTAAAGCAAAAGTTGCTAAACCTAAGGCAAAAGTTGCAAAGCCGAAGAGGCTAAACCCAAAGTGTCTCAAAAGGATGCAGTTTGCTGTCATTACAATAAGATTGTCATTGAAAGCAAAGTTGCAAGGCTTATTAGGAAGGCCTAAAAGGTGAAGAAGGGCAATATGATTGCTACTACTTCAAGTATCTATATGATAGATATTTTCTTTTCGACCTCTTGTTCTTAGGTATATGATACCGGATTGGATCCCACATTTGTCTAAATGTGCAAGGAGCAAAGAATAGAAAGCTACTCAAATAAGGTAAATTAAACCTAAGCATGGGAATGGAGCAAGAGTTGCAACATTAGCCATAAGGGACTTATGAAGTCACTTTGCCTTGTGAAGTAGTACTTGTTTTGAATAAGTATGACTACGTTCCGAATTTGAGTAGGAATGTTATTTCTGTTTCTTAAATGGATGATGAAGGATATAATTTTCTTATTTTAAATAAGAAGTTTTATATTTATTTAATGATATGCCTTATTGTATTGCATATGCCATTGAATTGTCTTCATATCCTTGATGTTAAGAAATAAAATAATATTGAAGATATCTAAAATATAAATGGGAATTCTGAACCGAACAATATGAACAACGCGTTCATATGGCATTGCCGGCTTGGTCAAATAAATAAGAAACATATATCTAAACTCCATTAACATGGACTTTTAGACTCATATGACCATGAATCATTTGAGGAATGTGGATCTTATTTATTGGGATTATCGACCAGACCACCCTACACTAAGAGTAGTGGGAGGACTAGTGACTTATTGGTCATTATACATGAGATGTATGTGGACCATTAAGCAGCATTGCTAGGGGAAGATTTCGGTATTTCATCATATTTACCAATGACTTATCTAGATATGACTATGTCCATCTGATGAAGTCCAAAGGTGAATCGTTTGAGATGTTTTAAACATTTCAAAATGAAGTACAAAACAATTTGGCAAAATTATTAAGTACTTCGATTAGATCGAGGTGATGAATATTTGAGCCAAGAGTTTGACAATCATCTCAAAAACTATGAAATCGTTTCAAAGTTGACTCCACCCGGAACACCACATTGTATGGTGTGTCTGAAAGGAGGAATTGAACCTTGTAGGACATGGTTCGTTCGATGATGTGTCAATCAGACTTTCCTATTTCCTATTTTCTTTTGAGGATATGCATTAGAAATAATGCGGTTACACTGAATTGAGTCCTTACTAAATCGGTTCCTAAGGCCCCACATGAGATGTGGCATGAAAGAAAACTTAGTTTGTCTTTCATGAAGATTTGGGGTTGCGAATCTTATGTAAAGAGACTTGTCTCTTATAAGTTAGCACCAAATTTGACAAAGGTTATTTTCGGAAATTAATCTTACAACCGCAAAGAGAACAAAATGTTTGTTGCTCTATACGATTCGTTTCTTGAGAAATAGTTTCTCAATAAAGAATCTAGTGGGAGTAAAAATTAATCTTGGAAGAAGTTCAAGAACCCGAAAATAATATGGAACCAAGAGTAGAGACAGAACCAAGTTCACAAAGGAGTTGTGAAACCGGTTCAAGATGCACAAGTCCATCGTAGATTGGATAGGTTACGATCCGAACTCAGGAAATAGTGATTTCTCGTTGCGGAAAGTGATGAAGTGGAAGTCATTAAGAATGACGATCCTACTTGCTATCAAGAAGCGATGTCCTCTCCTAATTTGGATAAATGGTTAGGAACCATGGAATCCAAATTACAATCCATGTTTAACAATCAAGTTTGGAACTTGATTGGGCTACCTAAAAGTGTAAAAACTAAAGGGTGCAAGTAGGTCTTCAAAGACCGACATGGATGTGAAGGTGTATACTTTCATGACTAAGGATTGTAACAAAGGGATTTAGGCAAATTCATAGTATTGACTATGTTGAAACCTTTTCGCCTGTTACAATGTCGAAGTCTGTTAGATTTTCAATTGCCATTATCACATATTGTGACTATGTGATATGACAAATGGATGTCAAACGACTTTCTTTAAATGGAAAGATTATTAAGGATGTGTATAGTACACAACCCGAATAGTTTGACGATCCAAGAAACTCTAATAGAGTATGCATGTTGCAAAGATCCATGAGATGGGTTGAAGCAAGCTTAAAGGAATTGGAATCTTCGTTTTGATGAATTGGTCAAAGAGTTTGACTTTATCAAGTACGAAGATGAACCTTGTGTATGCATGAAATTCAGTGGGAGCATGGTATTATTTCTATTGTTTATTACAATGATATCTTACTCATTGGAAAAACAAGTTCCGACACTTAAGACTGTTAAGTCTTGGTCAAGGAAAGGTTTCTCAATGAAAGATATGGGTGAAGCCGCTTACATCCTTGGCATCAAGATCTATAAAGATGGATCTAGAAGGATAAATTGGTTTGAGTCAAAGTGTTCACATTGACAAGATTCTTAGAAGAGTCTAAGAAGAGTAGCTTGTCAATGGATCATGGTACTTCTCTTAGCAATACTCATTGTCTTATGACAACTGATGAGCAAAAGGAAAATGAATGAAGTTCCATATGCTTCGGCATTTGGATCTGTCATGTATGCCATGATTTATACTAGACACGACGTCTCATATGCTTTGAGCATGATGAGTCGATACCAATCTGATCTTGTGATGAGAACCATTGGATGGCAGTCAAGATGATCCTTAAGTACTTAAGAAGAACTAAGGATACGTTCTTGGGATTTGAAAGATTGGAAGTTAATCTTGTTGTAAGGGTTACATAGATGCCAGCTTCCAAACTAACAAAGTTAATTTAAAATCGCAATTAGAATTTGTGTTTATGCTTATTAGAGGTGCAATTTTGTTGGAAGAGTTCCAAGCAGAAATTGTAGCCTATTCTACTACTAAGGCCGAATTTTAGCAACATATGATGAGGCTAAAAGAGGCAGCTTGGATCAAAAGTTCATTAGTGTTTTGGAAATGTTCCAAGTATCACTAATCGGTGAAACTTTTGTTATGACAAATAGTGGTGCCACTTGTGCAAACAATGGAATCAAGGTCACAACAGCGATCCAAACACTCACTTAGACGTTCTTCGAGAAATTCATGAAGAATGAGAAGACGTTAAAATATACAAAGTATCAACCGATGATGACATAAGGGATTCACTTACAAAGACCCTCGCACAGGCGGAAGCATGATGGTCATGTTAGATCCATAAGTATTCGATACATAAATGGAGCCTAGTGCAAGTGGGAGACTGTTGGTGTAATGCCCTAGGCTTTAGTTATGTTTAACTGAAAAACCGTTATGTATCATCTTTATCGTTTATGTTTATTATTTGATTATTATATAGTTTGCATATTTATTGTAATAATCTCCGTCCCTGATTATTAAGAGAATAATTAGTATAATTGTCAATGGATAATCATATGATGATTATATGCATAGAGATGCACATTGAAATTATGAGTACTTGTTAGAGAACAAGTGACTGGACTTGACCCGTATGAGATTTATGTCATGGTCAAATGTCATAATTAAATCTCATATGGTCACTTCATTTAGTCCCTAGACCTGAGATTATCATGACCTTACATATGATGAAAGTTATGTTTGATTTTAGTCAAACGGTATCTTAACACGATATCTATAAAGGCTATCTTTGGCATGATCGGATTCATGATGGGAAGGATGATAAGTCAAGATGGAATTTGTCCCTCGAAAGAGAGATGTTTTGCTTGGGCCCCTCGATGAGTGATAATGATGAAAGCGTGTGGCCACACCCCAATACGATTGGACTATCATTATACTCAAGATCGAGAAAGCATTGAACAAATACAAGTTGTCGTGGACCATGACTTGTGTTCAATATAACATCGTGAGACAAAGGGAAAAATGGAAGTGTACCATTGGAAACGTGAACTCTTACGTTGTGTTATTTGGGTAGACATAATGGCTTGCTAGAGTCCGCTTATGTCTTATGAGGGTCGATATGATCGGACTCATTGCCAACATAATACAATCCTATTGGGTCACACACAAATAGAATGAGTTGGTTGAACCAAGGGAAGAATGATTGAGAGTTTCTGTATATGGCAACTTATGTCACGCGACATAACTAGCCACTGGCTAGTTATGTCACGCGACATAACTAGCCACTGGCTACTTATGTCGCGCGACATAACTAGCCACAGACGCGTTTTGATGACTGGTCTCCTAATTCGATTAGGAAACATATTCATACTAAAGTAGTATAAATATGAGAGGTCTGTTAACCCTAATTGTCTGGCCGAAATTTTCAAGGGAAAATCATAACAAAATACTCTCAATATTCTTCCATAAGTTTTAGGAATCTAGCAATTCCCAACCCGAGAATTGTTCTCGACATTCATATTTGTGTGGATTACCAAAAGAGGGTCTTAGTTTTGTTCAAACAAATCAAAGACCTAGAGTTCAAATCTGAAGATCCAAAGGAGTTGAAGATTCGAAGATTTGAAGATCAAAAGTTTGTGATTACGAATCACATAATTATCCGTTCGATAGCTCAAGACCGGAAAGCAATTTAGGTTGGTAAATTCTATCTCATAGCAATTCAATTTAATCGTATAGAACGGATCTTAGGGCTTGGGTTTTGTGTTAATTTTATGCTTAATTCCGCTGCGCATGGACCCATAAAACCCAACAGTCATTAACTCCATCTAATCTCAGTTTGTCATTCAAGTTTCAGAGAAGGAAGTTTCCGTTGATTATATCATATGCAATGACAATCAACAAAAGTCAGGGTCAATCACTGTCATATGTCGGTTTGTTTCTTAAAAGGCCCGTGTTTAGCCATGGTCAATTGTATGTTGCTTTGTCCAGGGTGACTACTCGCGCTGGGTTGAAGATATTAGTGTGCGACGAAGAGGGAAAGACTGTGGATGAAACAACAAATGTTGTTTACAATGAAATTTTTCAAAATTTGTAACTGTTACCGTTAATTTCATTATAAATATTTATAATGATATTTTAAGTGACTTTTTTAATTTTATATTTCTTTTTTGTCAAAGCTTTTTGGCCGTGCGTTCAACGCACGGGTGTTATACTAGTTTAATATAAATGTACCATGAATTTGATATGGGATTCATTATATAGGAAATAACTATCGAACACAAATCCAATGTGGGATTTACTATATATAAGAAAAAGGGGATGAAACATACACCATCTAATGAATAATGATATACTCCTAACAATATCGGGAGAATGATATGAATAGTTACCGAATAAGAATCCGATGTGGGATTCATAATATGTCTATATATATGTTAATTGGTAATACATAAATGAGCTCGTATATAGTGATATCAGTTTGAGCTCGAGTGGTATATTAATGGTAGCAAAATAATGATATGAGATTAATGATTTGGATATTATATAGTGATACAAGAATGAGTCGTATATAGTTATACTAGTATAAACCGAGTTGTATGTTGATGGGAAAAGATCAAAAGCAATATGGTTGTATTAAATGTTATGGGAAAAGTGTTCTTACTGTAGCATGCATACGAGGAAAGGGCAAAAGGGTAATAAATGTGGTATGTATGAATTTCTATAATCATATGAAATGAGTACTAAATAGGGATTATGGTGGGTGTTGCCTATACAACACAATTATAAATTAAGTTTGATATATTGATTGTACTCGAGTCGAGCAAGTATTGATGTTGAAAAGAGAATACGGAGTATGTTCTTGTTTTAACAGGTGATCAAAAAATGAAATAAAGGATAGGACTACAATTGCGGTAATATTTACATTATAAGTGTTTAGCGTTTGTATGGTTAAATATGTAGTAATTGTACAAATTTGAATACTTTTATTTCTACCGACCGTTTCTATTTTAATCTATTAAATGTTTCCGCGTAATATGAGCTATATGAATTTCTTACTGAGTTTTACTCATTATTAATTGTTTTAATGTTGAAACAGGAAAGGTCTAACTAGGGCTCCGTTTGTTTCGACGTAAAACATTTTTCGGAAAACGTTTTCCGGAAAATGTTTTCCTGTAAAATGTTTTACGGAGGTAGAGCGTAAAATGTTTTACGAAGGAAGGGTGTAAAATGTTTTCGGGTGTTTGGTAAGAAAAATATTTTTCGGAAGGGCGTAAAATGTTTTATTAATTTTTATTTTTTTTTGTAATCGCCCCACCCACCTCCTGCCACCCCACCCCCCCCCACCCAATTTTTTTTTTTTTTTGTAACCGCCCCACCCACCCACCACCCCCCCCCCCAAATATTTTTTTTTTGTAACCGCCTCACCCACCCACCCCCACCCCCACCCACCCCCCCAATTTTTTTTTAACCGCCCCACCCACCCCCCCCCCCAATTTTTTTTTTTTTTACAAAAAAAATTTTTTTGGGAGGGGGTAGGCAGGGTGGGTGGGGCGGTTACAAAAAAATTGGGAGGGGGTGGGGTAGGCTGGGTGGGGCGGTTACAAAAAATAAAAAATTTGGGGGCGGTTACAAAAAAAATATTTTTTTTTTTGGGGGGTGGGTGGGTGGGGGTGGCGTAGGTAGGGGGTGGGTGGGGCGGTTACAAAAAAAAAAAATTTGGGGGGAGGGGTGGGTGGGGGGTGGGTGGGGTGGTGGGGTAGGCAGGGGTAGGGGTAGGGGTAGGGGTAATTTTTTTAATTTTTTTTTAATTATTATTATTATGTTGTACCTTGTGAAATATGAGTTGTACATGAGGGACACCATTTTTCGGAAAATGTTTTACTTAGGACAAGGTCAGTAAGTCGTTTTAGTTAGGAAGGACGTAAAATGTTTTCCGAAAAACGTTTTCTCCATTTTTCGGAAAACAACCAAACAGCGGAAAACAAGTTATTTTTCGGAAAACATTTTCCGGGAGCTAACCAAACGGCGTAAAACAAGTTATTTTTCGGAAATTATTTTTCAGAAAATGTTTTACGCACAAACAAACGGAGCCTAGAGGAGACAAGAAACATCAAGTGGGTAGTAATACTAGAATATATAAGTCATTGGTTATATGTATGGAATTTTATTAAAGTCATATGTATGGCTATTTGTATAACTAGTATTTTAACCTCATGTTTTTGGTGAGAATTGGGTTTGTATGTAATGAGGTGGAAGATTTATATAAACTATTGATAAGGTAAAGGACACTTCAGATAACAATGAAGACCTGAAGGACTTAAATGGAACAGAGAAGACCTGAAGGTCTAAGGTGTATATATATAAAGTTATGGGCTGTATATAGAAAGGTGAATAGTCATGTTGGTGAGATTGGTTAGTCTGTTATATAGTTTGTTAGAGTAGTAACAAACTTGTGTATATAAAGTGTACAGAGCCTCAATTGATGAATACAGTAAAATTCCCCAATTATCTTCTCTCAATTTACTCTCAACTATATCTCTCAGATACTCACCATTGTTATTTTCTTTTTTTTTTTTTTTCTTTTTTTTTTTTTTGATTACCCAGGGTTCCCGGGTTCGCGATTAATCCTGACCACCAGTCCGGCCTCGGTATGCTTGGCGGAGGTAAATCGCGGGATGTCTACGGCCAGGGTGGCAGCACCCTTATACTCCAGAAGGAGCCCTCCTACAAGACAATTACTTGGCTGCTCCACAACACCAATGAATTGGCTGCTCCACATCACCAAACGGCTGCTCTACAACACCAATAGATTGGCTGCTCCACATCACCAAGAAACTGCCAAGATTTGAACTCCCCACACTGAGGGTACAAGCCCAGCAATGCTGCTTCCTTAACTGCACGGATGTGCCCCGGGAAACTCCAAGACTCCTGAAACCCAACCATTGTTAATTTCTTCAACTATAAACTGTTGTTGTAGTTGTGAAATTTGTGTTGGAGTGGTAGAACTCTTGCTTTATACTTGGTGATGATAGGGTGATAAAAAGGATTTCTATTTTATTTGAATTAAAATAGAAAAATAAATAAAAATAACTTATTTTAACCTGAATGCATTCATCACAATCTTGCATATACTTGACAATTTAAAAGAGGAAGAAAACAAGTTAAAACATTATAACACCTTCCCTCTATCTATATACACATCCCTCTTCTTATGTTCTTGGCAGAATGAACCCCACTCAAAAGCCCATTGCGTCGTTTGAACTAGTTCAAGCGATAAAGGGTTCAAATTTGATCCTTGAAAGTACATTCTCGAACCACAACGATTTTGTATTGACAAGTCAAAACACAGTATTCCTTTGCAGATTGGCAGTTGACTCGAGCAATGAATTCATAAGGCTTTCACCAACTTCAGCCTTGCAGAGAGGGCACGAAGCGTTGATCTTTAGCCATTTGTCCACACAATCCTTGTGGAGAAAATGGGTGCACGGCAACTCCCTAAGCTCGTCGTTGTTAGCATACTTGGCCAAACAAATGCAGCAAACCTGCAAAATAAATACAAAAGTCAACTCCCCATACTTCTAGGGTCAAACACGTTTACTGGGCAAGAAAATGACCATTGACCAGTGGTGGAGCTAGGATTTCTTTTGAAAGGGAGGTAAAATTATTTTCATAGATTACAAGGGGGCAAAAAAAATGAGTGTATTGTTTGGGTTAGTTCTGTTGCCCACCTTGAGGTTTGGATAAGTCTAATCACCCCCCCCCCCCAAAGGTTTGGTTTCATCTCACTTTCCACTTTTGTCTAATTTTGCAAGTTAAACAACTATTTTACCCCCTAAATGCAAAGTCCAACTTATATTAAAGATTTAGGGGTAAAATAGTCATTTAGTCTATATGATATTTACAAAAGGGTGTAAGTGAGACAAAAATAAACCTTGGGGGCAGAGAGACTTATCAAAACCTAAGGGATGGGCATTGAAATTAGCCCTGTAATTTTTTCTTGACATAAATGGGTGGCAAATTTTCATTTAGAGCACTAAAATACCTGAAATTAGAGAATTTAATCAAAATTTATATTTTTCTATTTTAATTCAAAATGGGGCAATATGGCTGGCTCCGCCAGTGCACGTGACTACACAAGAAAGAAGAGGTTGACTAACCGCATCTTCCCCTGATATGACACGTTCCTTTTCTGTCCCTGCAGCAACGACCCCACCTTCCCCAGCATCTCTATCATTTCCATTTTTGTTTTTCTTTATCTTAAACTTGTAGGTCGGAAGAGAATTTATCGATTCCGTAGTGGCTCCTCTGTTTTGGGCCAAATCCTCTCTGAAGCCCAGAACTGAGATTATACAAGGTAGGCAGCAGCAGATTGTGGAACACAGGATAAATGGCATTGCATACCCGATACAGCTGAAGGTAAGAAATACCATGCATAACCTGCAATTGTGGGGTATGAGGGCAAAATGGTCAAGTTACCCACTACAAACGGGAGAAAAGTGAATTTTTTAACGCGGCAATCAAAAGTACCTGTACAAGTTGGGAGCCACGTCAGCAGAAGAACGACCTCCGAAGATCCACACATTTCCAACGACAAACCATACTGCAAAGAAGCAGTCCAGAGCCATCTTAAAGTATTCCACCATTGTCTTGAATCTGTAGGAGAAACAATTGTGTACTCATCAAGTATGCATTTCTTGTTGATTAACATAACATAAAAGAGTTATACCCCCTCCGTCCCAGCATAAATGTCGAATTTGACTTGTCAACAAAGAAATGTGCTTTGCTTGTTTGTACACGGATTAAATTGCACTAAGACTATTTCCATATTTAGAAATGCAATATTTATTATGGGACGCAGGGAGTACCTAAAACAAGCCTCTTTTACTGTCTCCTTGGCCTTCGCTAATGTTACGTTACATGGTTATCTAAAAGCTTAGGTATTAGAGAGACTGAACATAAATCAAGTCCAACTCCCCATTCGGGCATGGAGAGATAAGTCAACATGCATCGCTAGGCACATCACAAACCAAACCTAATGCAACTTGTAATGCAAACAATATTGGGGGGAACAAAAGCAAGTGGGCCGACTCGGACCTAAAACCTCAAGTAATTAGAGCTTTGATACCATGTTGAGTTATAAGTTCATGTAAAAGCTTAAGATAATAAAGGATCCAACATTGTACATCGGTCCTTAAAAGTCGGAACTTCTTTTCAATAAGATTTACATATCTTTCTTTATGCTCATTTATCAGAAACAATACTTAACCAATGACTCACCGGCAGTTCCTTCAGGTTCAGGTACAACCGTAAATTAAACATCCAATTAATGATCAAGACTCAACTACCAAATCCCTCAGGAAAATATTTCAAAAATGTGAAGTAAATCAAACACGGTGTTATTTCTTTGGCAAACATCTGCATGATAAATTCTATCCCCTTAATCATGGTAAGAACATATGCATACTTGGAAGAAGTGATTGAATCTCTGAGCATACCTTATTACATGAGGCGAAAATGATGCCTATTTAATAAAAATTTACCAGATAATATATCTATACGCAAGTTATATTGCCCCGTTCAAGAATAGTCCAACGGCATCTTCTAAACTAGAGACCATGTGACAAACTTGGCATGACAGGCTACTCATATTCAACATGAAATGGCCGAGTAAAGGTAACCGTAGCTCAAATTTTAACACAATATATCTGGATAGTCATTTAAAACACGTTCACACCAAAGTCAGAAAACTAATCAGTTTCAAGACAATAGGTACGAAACATCTGTCTCCCTTTCATCCTTCCTCAGACAGGGCTTTCCATGATAAAAGTGTACTAGGGAACCCACACAGCAACAGGAAGGAATTAGTCATTTTAAGACATCTCGGTTCCATCCAGCACATTTACAAAGCATGATTGTCGTGGACAAGTTGAAGGACTTAAACAAGAAAATTAATGCTTTGAAACTCCTTTCTTTTTATGCAGTATGCAGAGAAATAATTCTGGAACCTTATTGCAAAGGTTAACTTCAAGCAGGAAGTGACTACTATTTGTATTTTTAACGCTTCAAATTTTTTGCCTAGGACCCATACACAAAATGCACCTGCAGAGGTGATCTGGCATGCCATACGCTAATCTTTGATAGAAAACAAAAAACGACCAAGTTTATCAACGTAAACCTCCAGTAACCGGTATTTGAAGTACTTTCCCTTCTAAAGTATTCCCATTTCTAAGTTCTAACTCCCACTGTGTGAAATTTGGAAATATGATCCTATCTGATCCATTCCTGAAATCCTGATCCTACGGAACCTCTGGAACTTAGGTTTCCAGGTACCTTCACCCAGCCATATTAGATCACTTGATACAAATCTAAATAATCAATCAATTCCTATCTGATACTTTCCTTTTATAAGCTTCAGATGGGAATCATTGATCTTTTTTTAAAATGCCACCCCTACATCATTCAGGTCCTAATTTTATATAACTCCCTCCGTCCCTAAATGAATGTCCATTTTCAACTTTGAGACACATTTGAAAAAGTTGATTCTTAGCACCTTTAATAGCATAATACATAAACAAACTTAATTATCTCACTATATGACAGCTTGATTGCAAGTGTGACTTTCAACATGACGATTCATGAAGAAGATTTTAGTAATTTCAAAAAATAGGACATTCATTTAGGGACCTCTTTTATTTTTTTGGAGAAACAGACATTCATTTAGGGGTGGAGCGAATAAAAGAACACGTGTTAGGAATTTACACAGTAAGAATGTAAGATTCTTTCCCAGATAATCAGACTTCAGCCAAATTTCCCAATCTTTTGTGTTTAATTTGTGGATGAGAAGAAGGATGGCCAGGGCACGAAGCTAAAGATATTCAGGATCATAGAAGAGAGTCAAGAGACTATAGCCGTAACTGAAGCACACTTTATTGCTGCCCCGAGGCCCGTGGTTACTTAATCTTTAGTCATGAACCAATATTTCACTCTAGAAAAAAAAAAAAAAAAAAGCAGACTCTTCATCCCCCACCTCCCCGTGGCCATACCTTAGTCTATAAAACTTGCATAACATAGAAAATAGCAACTGGATACTTACCCTTCAGTAGGTCAAATCTATATTTTACCATGTCACTACAGCAATAGCTTTTATTAGAACAATAAGCAGATAACCTTGTTGTTTGGAAGCCCTAATCTTAAGAGCAAGTCAACTTACATGCCTATGTCCAATCGTAGAATGAAATGCAAAGATACCCCTTTCTTGTCCTTTCTTTTTTTACTGTGTCACTGTAGTAAGTTGATCCATTCAGTCCTTTGCTTTAGCACATTCTAGTAATGGAATTGCTATACACACCTCCATATTACTGAGGATACCCCTTCTTCATGCTTTAATCTACTATACTGACCAGCAGATTAAATCATCAAAGGGGGTGTACTCAGTAATGTAAATGTGTGTATAACATCACTCTTTTAGTAAGTTCATATTACCGATCCTTTATTTCTTATCATATGCAGATAGGCATCTCTACATCAAGTCTAACACACTGGTCTCAAGTGAATTTAAACATAAAATAAAGTTCTCAAAGTTCACCAAGAGAAAATGCTAGGATGGTTTCAGAAGTCAAACTCTTGAACATTCAAAAAAGCATGTTCTCAAGGCTCCAAAAAAGTTGATCTATTCAGTCCTCACTTTGTTTGTGCTACTTAGACAGCCATAAAAAGAAAGCCATGAAGCCCCATGAGAGCAGACATCTATTGTTCATAGGAACAAAAAAAAATATATAACTTAAAGGAGAGAGTGTACAAGATAGAGTATAATAAAAGAAAACTTGAGTATAATAAAAGACAACTTAATCAGCTTTTAAGAAACAGTTAGAGATGGCAATAAACACCAGACAAGATAAGAACACGCAATATTTTGCATACAATTAAGAGACATGATCAAGATAACAGCAACATTCCGTACCTTGGACTCGCTCCTCCTGTAGTTTGTCCACCCCTAGTGGCTGTACCACTAGTATTACTATCATCCCCTTCCGTAATTCTTGTATTTGTAGAGGAGTTGTAAGAAGCAGCTCTAACTGATACATTAGTCGCAGAACCTTGTTGGGGCTGAGATGAATCTTGCTCTGATGCCTGGTTTCGATATCGGTAACGCCAAAAAAGAAGAGGCAAAGTAGCAACACAGCCAGAAGCATAACCAATAACCCATGTAAATAATGGAGCATGAGGATGCTCATGCCTCGAAAATGACAAAACAACAATGGCTGCAACGATTTGGCACACAGTTATAACTAACTCAAAAGATATCCAATAGCCAGAATTTAGAGGGCTCCTCCGTCTACCGTGCCCATTTCCTCTTCTTGGAACTGTTGTGTTTCTTCCATTTGATGCATTGTTGGTGGTGGAAAATGAATGCTGAAAGGGGGGAGCTCCGTTTGAATTTGATCCGTTAGTTGTGGAAAATGAATGTTGAGTAATAGGAGCTCTCACACTAGTAGAAGTTTGGTCTTCATAATGGCGGGAATTCAAGCCATTGGCTGGTGGTCTATCTTGGGATGAGCTCAAAGAGGAAGCTTCACTGCTACTAGTTATGTCAATCACATGCTCACTTGTGTTATGGTTTTCTGCTCGATCCATTAAGAGGGGACGTTTGTTGTGTTGAATTTTACGATGTAGTCCCAATAAGGGAACGGCCATCTGAGCGCATCAGCAAATGAAGAAGTGGAGAAAACATGGGATGAAGAAACCGAAAGCTGCTTCGCATCACAGTTTCAGCTTGTACTGAAAAATTGCACACTCCTTCCTCTCTAATGTAAGTCGTACCGTACAAGTTGTATAATCAGAACAAGACACGGACAACCAATCAAGGATTCTTTTTTGCCAACAAGGAAATGCATCAGGAGCTTGCTTTAGAATTAAATAACATTTATCTCAATGCAACTAAAGTCCAACTAGCCGAACCCAGCTACATGGAATTGGCTAAAAAATGAAGAAAAAAAACTAATAAATAAATAGTACTGTTATAATAAAAAGAGCGCAAGGAAAGAGCAACAATTATGATTCCTAGATCAAACACTTCGAATTTCAGGGGGCTGAGCCACCATTGAGATACGAGTGGCAACGCCACATGAATAATAGGGGGGGGGAGTCAACCTCCTTTATGTTTGAAGAATTTACGTCTTGGTATGACGAAGATTGAAATTCATAGAAAACGGAAAATACAATATGCGTCGCTTATGGATATTTTGACTCCTGACCATGACAAATGATTTGTGCTTTAGGAATTTCAACCACGGTTATAACTAAATAAGAAGTTATTCATGTTGAATGCATTCTTAAATAAATGTCACGGAGTAATAATGTAATTAACAACTAGATTTGTACTTCTGTTTCAAACTTATTCATACAGGTGTAAATTGTGTTACAGATTCACATTTGCTCTTAAACTTTTGTTGCAAAAACAGAAATCCTATGAATATTGCTCCTTGTAAGAAATTCCTGGCTTCACCACTATGAGATACCACTCCAAAAGAGATTGAATTCCTCCGTTCTAGGCAAAAGCCTGACAGTTCAATGCAAGCAGTATATTACGGACTTAGGTTGGTTCCAGTTCCTTAGAAACAAACTCACAGTCACAGTGCTTAAAGATTCATGGTTACAAAAGCTAAGCCGCAGTGTTTAATGTTTCTAGATTTTTATACACAATGGCATCCACAGATCTAGGCTACTGTATGAATAAGTTGGCCTTTATATGCCTTCTCAGCAATAAAGCAAAAGTATAACGTAAAGCGGAAAATTAAGAGCATACTTTTTAGGGAATTATGTTACAGACGTAGGGCTACTTATCATCACATGTTTCAACAATCAATTGCATTACCCGAGTTAAAAAAATTCACATATTCTTGGACGCCAAAATGAGAAAAACAAGCATGCAAATTTAATATATTTCCTTTTCCTACCGCCTCTAATGCAATCAGAAAGAGAAACTAGCGTAAGACAATTTTATTGTCACTACAAAACCCCAAACAACCTCGGGTTTTAACAATCAACCAAAAAGAACTGCATTCACAAGAGCATACATAATATAATCGATTTTTTGCAAATTCAAAATGTTATAGCATCGAATCAGTTCAGCACAGACCATTTACCCACACACAAAAACTTATGCCTCTCTAAATCAATGAAAAGAAACCCAACAATTTTCCCCAAGCCCCCAACATGGGTATTCTCAAAATCAAAACACTGACCATCTTTGACCAGTAACAAAACACTGGAAACTATGAAATCAACAATAATCACAAAACCCCAATTGTAAAAAATCAAATATTTCACCAACAATACTCAAACAATCAGATCAAAATAACCAATCCCCATCAAGATAAATCCTCAAATGAAATATACTGCAACAAAATTATTCATCGCTGTTCACTAAACATCAAACAAATTCAATAAAAATACATAGATTTGTGTGTGTCTTCGTACCTGAACTGGGTGTTTTCGCAAGAATCGAAGGGGAAGTTCGGATTTACAAACGAGAATCAATTTGATTCACCACGAAAGGGGTTTGCCGAGTGTTTTTTTTTTTTCTTGGTTTCACGCGTTTTATTTTTTACTTTTTCTTTTTTATATATTAATTGAGAAAGATATACAGGCGTCAGCTGACTAGCTCCATTACTTCATTTTTTATTTTATTTTTGTCATCTTGGATATTCTCCTCATAATCTCCAAATCTTTTTGGATAAGCCAAGTTGAGAAATGCTTATTTGTGTTGCACTTTGTCCTTAATCAGTTGTACACTAATCTGGTTCAAGTCAATGTAAAGAGAGGTTTCCGATCTTTATCAATACTAAATTAACTTTTGACTAGATTTTGGTCAAAATTTATGAAACTAAATCTACTTCTCTTTAGCTATATTAATATCTATATTTATATTTATGATACTTATAAGTACTAATTAATGAGAAAATAATGATATTTAGATTTGCTTCTAGTCCTTTTGAATTTTTCACATAAATTCTCAAGTTATCTCTGCCTAGGATTTATCTCCTAGGCGCTACTTTGCGTGCATGTGTGTATGTGTGAGTAGTGAAAAAAAAAATGTTTAATTTTTCCATATCCTACATTTGATCTATTGAACAATATATCAAAGTAGAACCTCAATCTTTTTTCTCTAACTAAAATTGTTTAGTATCCATCCTTCACATATTAACTCTCTCAATATCTTGTATCCTCCTATCTCTCGAGCACGCCTTTCTTTTGTATCCAACAATTTAGCGTAAATCTCTCGTTTCACCTTAGCTCATGCATCTTGTACGCTTTTTTTTTTACTTCTCTTCTGGATTCATTATACTTCTTAATTTTCATCACTCGAATTTATATCCATTTACATGCTATCAGACCAAATATAAGTAGCGGTCATCTTGGCCAAAAAGCTTTGTTGATTCTCCATTTACATGCTATCAGACCAAATACAAGTATATGTTGATTTGCGATACTCTTACTAAAGATCACATTGCAATCCGTGTAACTCTTTCTGTTGGGTTTTGGGGATACAAACGCAGCGAAAATTATTTATAAAACAACAAAACCCTAGCCCTATGATTCGTCTAGCATGAAGAAATTAGAAATATATATGAATTAGATTTTACATACCTTGTATGCGATTATATTTAGCTTGAATTCGAATCTGAAAAATCGAATCTCAAAACGAATCTCAAAAATCGTTGATGAAGTTTTTGATCTTCTCCTTTTGGTCTTTACCTTGTGATGAATCTACGATCGAAGGCTTCAAGCTTTTGGTGATAATGTAATCACCCTCTATCGGTAATTCACACTCGAACGGACCAAGAAAGCTTCTTGTTTGATTGCTAGATAATCTTCGATTATTGAAACGATTTTCAATAATCAATGGCAAAACTATGGAATAATTTGGGAGCCTTTTGTTTCAAAATCAATAATCAAATTCTAGAGTTTCATAAACTTAGAATAATGATCTAGAGAGTAGTTTTTGGCTGCACAAATGTTGTATTTATATCCCATATAAATCCCCTAACAATTAGGGTAGGAACCTTGTTTAAACCAAAAACCTTATCAGCCAAGGAGAACACGTACGTACCGGCTAAATATGTCGCACGCCAAGTTAAGCTAGTGGCTAAGTCTGTCGCGCGATGAGTCGAGCCTGGAAATTTACGTTTGCTGATGTTATGGCGCACGCCATGGGCCAAGGCCATTCCTTCCAGCCAAGACTGATTTTATGGCGCATGCCATGGGCCAAGGCCATTCTTTCCAGCCAAGGCTGATTTTATGGCGCTTGCTTATGGCCGAGACCATTCCCAAAATTTCCATATCTAGCCTATTTTCAATCCCTTTTTTTGTGTGTGACCCAAAAGAAATTATATTTTATGTTGGTAGTGAGTTGAAACATCAACCTCACAAGACATAAGTGACTTCTAGCAAATCATTATGTCCACCCAATTAAATATAACATCGAAGTTTGATTCCTTGATAATCAAATGTCACAATCTCTTTGTCCACGATGTCTAATTGAACATGAGTCATGGTCTAGGTCAACTCATCTCATTCAATGCTTTCTCGATTCTGAATATGTTGATAATCCAAATGTATTTGATCTCTATCAAATCACTTGAGAGTGGCCACACATTTCATCAACATCATTCATCGAGGGGCCCAAGCAAATATCTCTCTTCATAAGAGGGACAAATCCCATCTTGACTTATCATTCTTCCCTACATGAGTCCAATCGTGCTAACATAGCCCTTATTGCTATCTGATTAAAGATAGTGTTAGACTATATCAAACACGATCTTCGTCATGTGGAAGACGATGATAATCTCAGGTACAAAGGATTCAATAACACGAATATCATGAGATTTAATCATGACAAAAGACCATGTCATAAATCTCATAAGTAGGTCAAGTTCAATACTTGTTCTCTAGCAAGTATTCATAAGTGTAATGTGCATCTCCATGCATATAATCATCTCCATGATTATCCATCACCAACTTATACTAGTTGTTCACAACAACTAGGGACGCAGTTCAATATAATAAACATGCAAACATATAATGAACAGAATAAACACGCTTTATAATAAATGATAAAGATGATACATAACGGTTCAAGTCAAACATAACTATAGCCTAGGGCATTACACCAATAATCTCCCACTTGCACTAGGCTCCATCTCCTAGGCATCATATACCCATGGACCTCACATGACCATCATGCTTTGCTTGTGCGAGGGGCTTTGTAAGCGGATCCCCAATGTTATCATCGGTTGATACTTTGCATATCTTAACGTCTTCTCATTCTTATGAATTCTCGAAAAAATGTCTAAGTATGTGTTTGGATCGCTGATGTGACCTTGGTTCCATTACTGGCACAAATGGCACCACAATTTTCACAACAAAGTTCCACCGATTAGTGATACTTGGAACATTTCCAAAATACTAAATGAACTTTTGATCCAAACTGCCTCTTTTAGCTACATCAGATGTTGCTAAAATTCGGCCTTAGTTGTAGAATCGGCTACGATTTTCTGCTTGGGACTCTTTCAACAAAACCGCACCACCAATAAGCATAGATACAAATCCTAATTGCGATTTTAAATTAACTTTGTTAGTTTGGAGGGCACCCTTAGTTCTTCTTAAGTACTTAAGGAACGTCTTGACTGCCATCCAATGGTTCTCATCAGGATCAGATTGGTATCGACTCGTCATGCTTAGAGCATACGAGACGTCGGATCTAGTACAAATCATGGTGTACATGACAGATCCAAATGTCGGAGCATATGGAACTTCATTCATTCACTTTTGCTCACCAGTTGTCATAAGACAATGAGTATTGCTAAGAGTATCACCATGACTCATTGACAAGTTACTTTTCTTAGAATCTTCTAAGAACCTTGTCAATGTGAGTACTTTGACTCAAACCAATTTATCATTTTAGATCTATCTCTATAGATCTTGATGTCAAGGATGTATGCGGCCTCACCTATATCTTTCATTGAGAAACCTTTCCTTGATCAAGACTTGACAGTCTTAAGTGTCGGAACTTCATTTCCAATGAGTGAGATATCATTGACATATAACAATAGAAATAATATTACGCTCCCACTGAATTTCATGTATACACAAGGTTCATCTTTATACTTGATGAAGTCAAACTCTTTAACAGATTCATCAAAATGAAGATTCCAACTCCTCGAAGCTTGCTTTAACCCATTGTATGGATCTTTGCAACATGCATACTTTATTAAAATTTCTAGGATCGACAAAACTTCATGTTGTGTACTATACACATCCTTAAGAATCTTTCCATTTAGGAAAGCAGTTTGACATCCATTTGTCATATCACATAGTCACAATATACGGTTATGGCGAAAAGGTTTCAACATAGTCAATACTATGAATTTGCCTAAATCCCTTTGCTACAAGCCTTAGCATTGAAAGTATACACCTTTCCATCCATGTCGGTCTTGAAGACCTATTTGCACCCTTTAGTTTTTACACCTTCAGGTAGCTCAATCAAGTTCCAAACTTGATTATCAAACATGGATTGTAATTCGGACTTCATGGTTCCTAACCATTTATACGAATTATGAGTGGACATCGCCTCAAGATAGGAAGTAGGATCGTCATTCTCAATGACTTCCACTTTATTGCTTTCCGATACGAGAAATCAATATTTCTCGGGTTTGGATCGTAACCTATCCGATCTACGATGGACTTGTGCATCTTGAACCGGTTCCAAAACTTCTTGTGAACTTAGTTCCATCTCTACTCTTGGTTCCATGTTATTTTAAGGTTCTTGAACTCCTTCAAGATCAATTTTACTCCCACTAGATTTTTTATTGAGAAACTAATTCTCAAGAAACGAACCATATAGAGCAACAAACAATTTGTTCTCATAGCGGTTGTAAAATTAATATCAAAAATAACCTTGTCAGATTTTGGTGCTAACTTATCAGAGACAAGTCTCTTCCTATAAGTTTTGCAACCACAAATCTTCATGAAAGACAAACTAAGTTTTCTTTCATACCACATCTCATGCAGGGTCTTAGGAACCGATTTAGTAGGGACTCGATTCAGTGTAACTGCATCATTTCTAATGTATATCCTCAAAAGGTAACAAGAAGGTCAACTTGACACATCATCGAATGAACCATGTCATACAAGGCTCAATTCCTCCTCTCAGACACACCATTCATAGTGGTGTTCCGCGTGGAGTCAATTCTGAAACAATTTCACATTTTGAGATGATTGTCAAACTCTTGGCTCAAATATTCATCACCTCGATCTAATAAAAGTACTTAATAGTTTTTCCAAGTTTGTTTGTACTTCATTTTGAAATATTCTAAATATCTCAAACAATTCATTTTTGGACTTCATCGGATAGACATAGTCATATCTAGATAAGTCATTAGTGAATGTAATGAAATACCAAAATCTTCCCCTAACAATGCTACTTAATAGTCCACATACATCTCATGTATTAGGGCCAATAAGTCACTATCCCTCCTACTACTCTTAGTGTAGGGTGGTTTGGTCAATAATCCCAATAAACAAGATCCACATTCCTCAAATAATTCATAATCATATGAGTCTAAAAGTCCATGTTAATGAAGTTTAGATATATGTTTCTTATTTATCTGACCAAGCCGGCAATGTCATATGAACGTGTTGTTCATATCATTCGGTTTAGATTTCTTATTGATATTATAGATATCTTCAATATTATTTTATTTCTCAACATCAAGGATATAAAGGCCATTAAATGAATCTGCAATACTATAAAGCATATCATTTAAATATATAGAAACTTCTTATTCTCAATAAGAAAACTATATCCTTTATCATCTATATAAGAAACAAAAATAATAATCCTACTCAAATCTGGAACGTAGTAACATTTGTTCAAAACAAGTACTAGTCCACTAGGTAAAGTAACTTCATAAGTTTCTACGGCAAATGTAGCAACTCTTGCTCCATTCCACACACGTAGGTTCACTTTATGCTTTTGAGTAGCTTTCTATTCTTCAAATCATGCACATTTATACAAATATGGGATCCAATCCGATATCCAATATCCATGAACGAGAAGTAGAAAGGAAAAGATCTATCATATAGATACTTGAAGTAGTAGCAATCATATTGCCCTTCTTCACCTTTTAGGCCTTCCTTATAAGCCTTGCAACTTTGCTTCCAATGACCAATTTCATTGCAATGGTAGCAAATTGCATCCTTTTGAGACACTTTTGGGTTCAGCCTCTTCGGCTTTGGCAACTTTTTCCCTAGGTTTAGCAACCTTTGCTTTACCTTCTTAACCTTCCTTTTGAACCCCTTTCTTGTGTTAACCAACACATTTTCAGATTGCTCATTTTGCATCCCATGCATTAATAGCCTTCACTACAACATACATCTTTTGCCTAGCTTGCACTTGGAACATTTCCTTTGTGCGATGTGCTAGAACAAAAGTAGTTACCATGTGCTCAAGGTTCTTCATAAGAATCTTTAAACATGGTGGCAAGTATAAGGCAAGCAATATTATTAGAATCATCAATATGTTTCTAATGTTGCTCCTTATCTGCCCTTTGCAACATTTGCAGTGGATTCAGCATGAATAAATTCGTCAAGAACGTACACTTTTGCCTAAGAACAATTTTTAAGCTTCTGATCCAATCAGTATAGTCTGTACCGTTCTTTTCGAACTTGTCCTTCATACTTCATAAGGATGAATCGCAATTTATTGTGTAATTCTATTTCTACAACAAAATATGCAAACTATATGAACACATATCAATATCAACACATTTACCATATAAGAGCAAATAATGTATTTCACAAATACTCCCACTAAATTATATACCTTCATATACAAGCATGTATCATATAATTATAGTGGGCTAAGATCCATATTTCACTTAATTTCGGTTTAACTGAGCTAATGCCCGAAATCAAGCTATTTAGGTAGAAACATCAGTCATATCTCTATATGACTCTTAGATCTTTTATGAGATTTTCTTAGACATCATATGTCAAAAATATGTTTTAAATCTCATCTATGTCTTGAGTCAAATCTCATTTGAAAGCACCAATTAAGTCAAAAACTTTTTTCAAACGTATGAGACACGGAACGATACACCTGACTATGGCCAAAACTACATCAACCATAATATCATCTTGATCACAAATTAAGATATAATGATGCACCCAACTGTGGCTGAAACTACATCAAAATACCCTAAAATTTCACAAGTGTTCTAATCAAGGAATGGCATAAGACTTAAATATTTCGAAGGTTTTCATCATGTAACAAACATCGCATGGTTGTAACATAGATCTCATGTGAACATAATCATGAAAATAGGGCTTCACAAAATTTCATACAAACGATTTGATTCAATTTTGAGAAATTACAAATTAAATTTAATCATATTAAACAAATCATCAACCTATGTGATAAACTAATCAAATTAATTTATCATTGATCATGAATATGGCATATCATATATACTTGTTTTTCACCAAAAACAAAACACATAAAATCTAGATCTATTTCATATAGCATGTTAGCAAATAATCAAATTAAATCTAGCATACAATTTCAATCCTAATCATGGCAAGACAGGGCTCTGATACCACTGTTGGGTTTTGGGGATACAAACGCAGCGAAAATTATTTATAAAACAACAAAACCCTAGCCCTATGATCCGTCTAGCATGAAGAGATTAAAAATATATATGAATTAGATTTTACATACCTTGAATGCGATTATATTTAGCTTGAATTCGAATCTGAAAAATTGAATCTCAAAACGAATCTCAAAAACCGTTGATGAAGTTTTTGATCTTCTCCTTTTGTTCTTTACCTTGTGATGAATCTACGATCGAAGGCTTCAAGCTTTTGGTGATAATGTAATCACCCTCTATCGGTAATTCACACTCGAACGGACCAAGAACGCTTCTTGTTTGATTGCTAGATGATCTCCTATTATTGAAACGATTTTCAATAATCAATGGCAAAACTATGAAATAATTTGGGAGCCTTTTGATTCAAAATCAATAATCAAATTCTAGAGTTTCATAAACTTAGAATAATGATCTAGAGAGTAGTTTTTTGCTGCAAAAAGGTTGTATTTATATCCCATATAAATCCCCTAACAATTAGGGTAGAAACCTTGTTTAAACTAAAAATCTTATCAGCCAAGGAAAACACGTACGTATTGGCTACGTATGTCGCATGCCAAGTTAAGCCATTGGCTAAGTCTGTCGCACGATGAGTCGAGCCTGGAAATTTACGTTTGCTGATGTTATGACGCATGCCATGGGCCAAGGCCATTCCTTCTAGCCAAGGCTGATTTTATGGCGCATGCCATGGGCCAAGGCCATTCCTTCCAGCCAAGGCTGATTTTATGGGGCTTGCTCATGGCCGAGGCCATTCCCAAAATTTTCATATCTAGCCAATTTTCAATCCGTTCTTTTGTGTGTGACCCAAAAGAAATTATATTTTATGTTGGTAGTGAGTTGAAACATCAACCTCACAAGACATAAGTGACTTCTAGCAAATCATTATGTCCACACAATTAAATATAACATCAAAGCTTGATTCCTTGATAATCAAATGTCACAATCCCTTTGTCCACGATGTCCAATTGAACATGAGTCATGGTCTAGGTCAACTCATCTCGTTCAATGCTTTCTCAATTTCGAATATGTTGATAATCCAAATGCATTTGATCTCTATCAAATCACTTGAGTGTGGCCACACATTTCATCAACATCATTCATCGAGGGGCCCAAGCAAACATCTCTCTTTAGGGGTGTGCATGGGCCTAAAGCCCGCGGGCTTTGGCAAAGCCCGGTATGGGCCCATTTAGTTGTGGGCTTCAATTTCAAGAGCCCAACATAGCGGGCTTCATGCGGGCTCAAATTAACGGGCTTTTGCGGGCTTTAAACGGGCATTGAGCGGGCTCGAGCTTGACGGGCTTACAAATTAGATGTTGTATTTTGAAAATTTTATACCTATTAGATGTTGAAAATTTTAACTTATTTGAGGAGATGTAAGGGTAAATGTGGGATTTCAAAATTGTATTATGCGTACAATTGAATTGCACAAAATTATGAGTTATTACTGTGAAATGTATAATAATGGATTCTCAGAGATGGAACTGTTGTAAACCTTGCAAGTGATCCTTATAATTGCAATTAGAGGTACTTGAGGTTCTAAAAGCTTAGGTCTACTTGTTTAGATATAGAAGTATCCTTTGCAGGTCTGTTCCATTATTTAAACTAACACAGAAGCTCTGAAGCCTCATGTGTCAAAAACTTGCACAGCACAGTAATCTGTGACTTGTAGAATAAGAGGCATCATATTACCTGTGAGTTTGTAGATAATGTTATTGGAATAAATAAATCATAACTAATTAAAATAAATAAATCATAACTACAGTTCAATAAATAAGTACCAAGTATATTAATTATTATATATATAAATTACAAAACGACGTAGTTTTGAAAGAGACGGGCCGAGCCGGGCCCTTATTGCTATCCGATTAAAGATAGTGTTAGACTATATCAAACACGATCTTCGTCATGTGGAAGACGATGATAATCTCAGGTACAAAGGATTCAATAACACGAATATCATGAGATTTAATCATGACAACAGACCATGTCATAAATCTATGATTAAATCTCATAAGTAGGTCAAGTCCAATACTTGTTCTCTAGCAAGTATCCATAAGTGTAATGTGTATCTCCATGCATATAATCATCTCCATGATTATCCATTACCAACTTATACTAGTTATTCACAACAACTAGGGACACAGTTCAATATAATAAACATGCAATCATATAATGAACATAATAAACACGCTCTATAATAAATGATAAAGATGATACATAACGGTTCAAGTCAAATATAACTATAGCCTAGGGTATTACACCAACACTTTCTACACATAATTCTTACTTAAAGGGGGGGGGGATTGCATAAAATGTCACCAACTATTGGTGATGTGTGGTTTTGATCTTTCAACTTGTTTTTATTGCAATGAATAGCCTAATCAATTTTATACGTGTATATGTGATCACACACGCTAACGATATCAACTTTTTTCTCGTTAAATTGTCATTTGCAATACACATGACAAGATTTTCAATTGTATAAGGAAAATCACTGGATTTTAGTCCGTCTTCAACCTTCTCCCCCCCCCCTTTATCCTTCCCTTCTCCTTGTTTCTCCTCCTTGTCTCTCCAAAATCTCAAAACCCAAATTCTCATATCAAAATTCCAAATTATCGAACCCTAGATTCAAAATTTCAAACTCCCAAATTATCTATTTAATTATGACTTCTCTAACCTCTAGGAACCCATTGCACTACCTCCTTCAAAGCTTCCCAAAAATTTTGTCTGATAGATACATCTAATCCTACTTGTGGTGCATAAACACTTATAATATGACTACCTTACCCCCTATCACAAGTTTAATGCTAATACTCTGGTCCATCTTCTATTACATTTCCACCACATAATCGATATACTCCTTATCAATGATGATACCTACTCCCTTCAGGCTCATATTCTTTACCAAGTACCAAAGCTTATAAACCCAACATAAATTTATTTTCTTTCTCTCCAACCCACTTAGTCTCTTGTAAACACATATTGTGAATTTTCATCCTCCACATAATTTTCACTCCTCTGTTGATTTATTCGTCAAAGAGCCAATGTTTCAAGTTTTAAAACGCATCTCACTACCCGTACACTAACATGAACTAGCTTCTTTACCCTCACTCATCTGCAATACGAGAATCCTAGCAAATTTGACACCATCCCCTGACGTCGAGGTGGCGCATTTGTGAATACCCCGTTTCGATGCAACACGCATTCGGAAGTTTAAAATAAATAATCATGGAAAGTCGGACCGAAAAGGGATATTCATTAAATGTCACTCGATTTAAACCATATTAAAAATATTAGTTTAATTTTATGAGAGTCGCCACGCCGCTTTGATATAGCCCAAAGCATTGAAAAAAGGCTAAGCATGTGATTGGGTTCGGGGGTCAAGTTACAATAGAAGAAGAAACGTTATCACTCCTATTGCCCGATGGATCGGTCCTTCTAGCATGTGGGTGTTGGTTGTGTGTGGTGTTTACAGGAATAGATAGAAGAAGCGAGATCATGCATAAGGAGGAGAGGAGAGAAAGAATTAATTAATGATCACACCCTAGAACCTTTGATTTAGGCCCTCGGAAGGTACACTAATCAACGTTCATCCTTGGGGAATTGTTGATCATAGGATGATTATTACTAAGGAGGAAGGAAAGAAAAAGTTCCTAGATCCATTAGATTTCTTGAGTGAAATCCTAGGCCATCATCGGCTATACATACTTAAACATATTAAAATAGTCCTAAATCTAGCATATAGGCACAATTAGAACATATTAGGCATACAAATAAATTATCTTAATCTAGTATGGCAATGATAATAATAAAGAACGGAATATTAAATAAAAGACTTACCAATTGTGGCAAGGCTTTGGGGTCGAATCTAGCAAGATTCGAAGAATGTTCGAAACGCTATTGAGAAATGTGTGGAATGGAAAACTCAAGTTTAGTCTTGACTTTTTCCGCTGAGGATGTGTTGTGTTGAAAAGTGAAGAAGTGTGAACGTATTTATAGTGCTCGGGAAGTGGGTCTTTTACGGCTGATGGACCGAAGAAAAAGGGTCGATCGAACCTTTAAAGGGTCGATCGAACTTTCTGGAGAAGGGTCGATCGAACCTTAAAAGGGTCGATCGAACCTTTACGAGAAGGGTCGATCGAACCTTTTACCAGGCGTAGCCTTCACGTCAGCGGCTGTTGACGGCACGAGAAAGAGAAATATTTAAAAGAGTAATTAGGGTTTTGTCAACCCTAATCAGTCCAAAATAATTCTTTTAGGAACAAGATTAAAATATCATTTTTTAGGACCAGGTACTAACAGTAGCCCCTCGGCGACGCTTCTTGTAAGACAAGTGGGGTCGACGATTAAGATAGGATCCGTCCTGAAAAAAGGGATTTCAGGGGTGGAATGATGAGCTTGCGGATTTGATGTTTGAACTCGAGTTGAGTCGCAAATGAAAGGTGACCAGGTAGGTCTAGCGGCTGAACCCCTGTCGGGCTACCTTCGTATCCCAAGAGGAATCAAGCCAAATCGTAGTTCAGAATTCTGTTGGGGAGAGAAAGAAATGGGCATTTAGTACCCAAGAATGGAGGATGTGTGGTGTCTTAAGCCAAAGATGTGACTGTGTGGGAATCACCCGAGAATTGACGTATTAAGGAAGTCACCCTCAGGTTTGACGTATTAAGGAAGTCACCCTTAAATTGACGTATAAGGAAGTCACCATTTGAATTGACGTATAAGGAAGTCACCCTTGAATTTGACGTATAAGGAAGTCACCCTTGAATTGACGTATAAGGAAGTCACCCTAGAAAATGACGTATAAGGAAGTCACCCTTGAATTGACGTATAAGGAAGTCACCCTTGAATTGACGTATGAGGAAGTCACCCTTTGAATTGACGTATAAGGAAGTCACCCTTGAATTCGACGTATAAGGAAGTCACCCTTGAATTGACGTATAAGGAAGTCACCCTAGAAAATGACGTATAAGGAAGTCACCCTTGAATTGACGTATAAGGAAGTCACCCTTGAATTGACGTTTGAGGAAGTCACCCTTGAATTTGACGTATAAGGAAGTCACCCTTGAATTGACGTATAAGGAAGTCACCCTAGAAAATGACGTATAAGGAAGTCACCCTTGAATTGACGTATAAGGAAGTCACCCTTGAATTGACGTATGAGGAAGTCACCCTTGAATTGACGTATGAGGAAGTCACCCTTAAATTGACGTATTAACGTTTGAAGGAAGTCACCCTTAAATTGACGTATTAACGTATGAAGGAAGTCACCCTTAAATTGACGTATGAAGGAAGTCACCCTTAAATTGACGTATAAAGGAAGTCACCCTTAAATTGATGTATAAGGAAGTCACCCTAGAAATTGATTGGGATTATTATGGCTTCCTGAGCCGAAGAACCAAGTGATTGGGATAGGTACGTCTTCCCTAACACAAGAGATTAAAAGATTGGGATTATTGGCTATGGTTTAGAGAGGAGTTTTGTCTCCTAGGCTCAAAGCTAGGTTTTTGAGAGGTATTTGTCACCTAGGCTTAAAGCTAGGGTTTACATTTGTGGTAAGTCTAAACAAGGCAATTTGAGCAGAAAGGTTATGGTTTAAGCCAGGCGAGGCCGAGTAGGTGACTATGATAGAAGATGGGATTGGATAAGTTTGATGTCCAGAGATAAGGGGTAGGACCGAGTCATCTTGAGAGTCACAGAGATACGTCTTTGATAGACTTGAAGAGTTTGAAAATTTGTGGAGACCAAAGAGTGATTTTGTAAACAAGGTGCCAAGGAGGATGGCATTTTGAAAGTATGTTAATTTGATAAGGAGGCCTTATGATTAATTATGTTTCTAACTAACTCAAAGAGTTTGCCACATGCTGATCTTGATGACAAGGGATGCCCTTCTTGCTAGATATGACTTCGTTGGAGCCCCGATTCTTGTTAGTGCCCCTGGCCTTTTCTGAAGAACCACATAGTCGACCCATTTCCGTTGAGGGGAGCCTCAATGTTTGATGAAGGCTTAGAGCAAAGTGCCTTAGCGTCTCTATTTTTAAATCATTCAGTCGAATCAAAAAGTAAAAGAAAGAAAATGTATTGAAATACAACAGGGACACTTTGAAAGGAGAGAGATTTTAGAGAAGGTTCTTATGTTTTGACTTCTCGAATGACCATGCGAGTATATGTACAAGTGTAAGGAAGCCCCTACTTGACAGAAAGTAAGTGTTTGGATCTTCCTAGATTGTAGAAAAGAAGACTTGTCGAGACATTTGAAGAATTGTTTTAATCAGAATTATATTTTGATTGCTCGAGAATGGACCTCACTGATTGGTTTATCAAATTCCAATTATATAAGTAAACAAATAATGAATGCTTTGATTTGAAGCTAGAATAAGAGAGAGAAAATCGATTGATGGTGAAATTGGGCTTGACTTTAGAAGGAGTAGGATGTTCCGTTGTTGCTTGCTGCTCTGGACTGTTCGATGGTAATTGTCGTGCGGGCTGCCGCTGCATTGATCTTCTTTATGAGAAAGAATGAAAAATAGAAAAAAGATTGGAGCGGAAGAAAAAGTGGGACTTGACTGATTATAGCCCCTTCTATTTTTCTGTCTTTCAAGTTAATATTCGTTGTTCCTTTGTTCTCGCAAGCCGAGGGGAGTAGTCCCTGGCGCGTGTCTCCTTGCTTTTGCGGAGTGCCGGCGAGAGGCACGGATGCGAAGCTTGAGTGAGACTTTTGCAGACAGTGTTTGAGGAGTCGAATGAACGATTTTTCAAGAATAGGACGAGTTCCCAAACTTGGAGAGAGTATGTAATATGCTCAAGTAGGATAACAAGTGACTCAAAATTTTGAATATTCATTTCTTTTAAATAATCTTTTAAGGAAATGAGAATGCCATCCGGTAGCGGTTGTAGCTGGGCTTTGGGTTGCGATCGATCATTAGGTGATGCTTAACATGACCTCTTAAAGTGAGTGGTCGGCTGGGCCTTTTGCTGAGAGGTTGGTTTGAGGGATGTGTTTGGGATCTCTAAGGTGAAGGGATTTTCTTGTTGTCGCTTCTTCAGAACCTCTAAGAGTGAGGTTAACTTTGATTTTGACAAGGTAAAGGGTGGTGATGGAATACTCTAAAAGTGAGAGGATGGAGTTGGAATTGGTTTACGGGATTTGTCCAAGAGGGAATCTTTGTTGCTTCTTCTCGTGAGTTTGTTGTGATTTCAGCAGGTAACTTGATCACGATAGGACCTTCACTCGATGTCTCATTTTCACAACCTTTGAGATGGGAGGTTCACTTCGGAGTGATGGAGGTTTTTTTTTTTGACACCCTCTTCTCGAGAAAAGCCTTCGGATTTGTTTGCTCGCGATAGCCCCTAGCGTATGCCTTAGGATGCGTTTACCTTTTCCCTCTTGGGCTTGGAGGTGGTCCCTTCTTTTGTGAGTCGAGGGAGCCCCTTGTATGAGTTTCCTTTTGCATTCCGCCTTTATTGAGCTTGGAGGTGATTACTTTCTTTGTGAGTAAGGGGAGCCCCTAGTATGGGCTTCTTTCTTAGGGTTTCAAAACTTGTCAATCTTGAAATGAAAGGATATTATTTAGTGAGGATAAGGTTATGGCTTCCTATGGTGAGAGGTTTAAGCTTCAATCGCTACTGGATAGCATTCTCAAAAGAGTATTTAAAATAAATGTAAACTCATTTAATCGACTTATTAAGTAAGGCAAAATATATTCGGACCATGAGAAAGATATGTGAGCATATTCAACGAAAGCTTATCGATCAAATGGAAAATCAGAGGAGACGCGAGATTGGGGGGTTGGTGAGCCCCAAGTTGATATTCATGTAGCACTTGTGAAGGATAAAAACAACCCCTTGCATTTTCTTTAAATTGTAGTGGCGTGAGCATCTATTCTCTGATGATGAGCAACAACGGTCTTTGTGTTTGTCTTGACCATATGGAAAGGAGGTCAAGTGGGGGAGAGTGTATTTGGGGAAGTGTTAGTACCCGGTCCTAAAAAAGGTATTTCAAATATCCTGGCCTGGTTAATTAAACAAAACCCTAAAAAATCTATTCATTATTCTGTCCCCTCCGCCGTCGGCCGTACGCGTGGAAAGTACGCCAGGAAGAAGTGTCGATCGGCCCTTCTCTTTTAAGTGCCGATCGAACCTTTTTATTAATGTCGATCGACCTTTATTTAAAGCGCCGATCGACTCTTCCTTTTTGTGCCGATCGAACCTTATTATTAAGGCCGATCGACCCTTTTCTCGGTCCAGCCCATTCCCCGAAGCACTATAAATACGTGCAGCCGGTATCAGCTTTTGACACACAATTTATTCCGGAGATTCAAGACTACACTTGTTTTTTCCGTATCTCTCCCCACGTTCTTCGAATCGCCCTAGATTCGATCCCAAAGTCTTGCTACAATTGGTAAGGCTCTTATTAATATTTTTTGGTTCCCTATTATTATTATTATTGCCATATTATAATAATATTTGCATGCTTATTATATTTTAATTGTGCCTTTATGCTAGATTTAGGACTTTTTTAATATATTTAAATATGCAATAGCCGAGGATGATCTAAGGTTTCGCCCAAGAAACCCAATGGATCTAGGAACTATTTCTTACCTTCCACCTTAGTTATAATTATCCCATGATCAACAATTCCCCAAGGATGAACGTTGATTAGTGCACCTTCCGAGGGCCTAACTCAAAGGTTCTAGGGTGTGATCATCAATTAATTATTTCTCTCCCCTCCTCCTTATGCATGATCCCGTTTCTTCTATCTATTCCTGTAAACACCGCACACAACCAACACCCCACATGCTAGAAAGACCGATCCGTCGGGCAATAGGAGTGATAGCGTTTCTTCTTCTGTTGTAACTTGACCCCCGAACCCAATCAAATGTTTAGCCTTTTTTCAAAGCTTTGGGCTATATCAAAGTGGCGTGGCGACTCTCATAAAATTAAACTAATATTTTTAATATGGTTTAAATCGAGTGTCACTAAATGAATATCCCATTTCGATTCGACATTATATAATTATTTATTTCAAACTTCCGAATGCGCGTTGCATCGGGACGGGGTATTCACAGTGGCGACTCCGCTGGGGACTGTTTTGAAACTTTTTCAAACTAAGTGGGTCAGACTTTCGTTTTCTTTTATGGTGTCTGAAATTACCCGATCTTTTTCGCGCGCGGGGCGCGGCGGAAAAGGCGATTGTCTTTCGCGGGGGGTTGGTGTCTGAGACCTCGCTTCACGGGAAGGAGCAGAATGAGGAGTCGCCACGCGGTTTTGTATTTTGAGCCCAAACGTTGAGAAACGGCTATTGCGAAAATGGTGTCGTTTTTATTGGTAGCAAAAACTTAGGAAAAGGCTTTGAAAACGGGGATCATTTTTATTGGCAGCAAAACGAGTAAAAAGCTTTTTTGTACCAGAGATTGTTAGGTTCGGAGGTCAGGTTACGTTTCGGGTAGAGTATTACGAGATCGCCCGAAACGCCTCGCATGACGAGTCTTTCTACCTTTCTCGAAATCGTGTGTGTGTGTGTGTGTCTTTTGAAATGGGGGCTTGAATGACAAGCTTTAATCTTGGTTTGAGTGACAAACGTTGATTAGGTGACTTTGTTTGAAAAGACGAGCGTTTGAATGACAAACGTCGGTTTGAGTTGAAATGAGCGTTTGCGTGGCAAACGTCGACTTTGAGTTGTACGAGTCATTGTTAACGATTTTGCGAGAAAAATGCGTATTAAATGATTTTAAGTGTCAAATGGCGGCTTTGAGTTTGAAGATGAGCGTTTGCGTGGCAAACGTCATTTCGCGCGTTTTGAAAGAGAGTTCGACGGACGAACTCCGGTTTTGAACCGGGCATTACATTGTTAACGATTTTTACGGGAAAAATGCGTATTAAATGATATGCGATCAACGAATCGGGTTGCGACTCGGACTTTTGAAAAGTAAATACTATCACAATCCAAACGGATCGGACTGGTAAATGACAGTATTTAAAGCGGTGTCAACGGAATCAAACGATCCGGAATTGTAAATGACGATCAACGAGGCCAAATGGCTCGGAAGTGTAAATGACGATCAACGAGGCCAAACGGCTCGGAAGTGTAAATGACGATCAACGAGGCCAAACGGCTCGGAAGTGTAAATGACGATCAACGAGGCCAAACGGCTCGGAATTGTAAATAACGTGAAAGTAAGCGGAACGGGGGTCGGAACGCCGTTTTAACCGTGATTACTTCTCTTACGGAAAGAAGAGGATCGAGGGCTAAAACGTATCGGACCCGATTAGACGGAAGCGTCTACATTTTGACAATGACGTTCGAAGCTTGATTATAGCGGCGGCGCGTGGCAACCGAGACGGAACGGAAGATTCGAGAGAGAGGGAGTTATACCTATGGCTAGGGTGGACTCCTTTGGCTCGGGAGGTGTGCACGGGACACGGAAAGTTATTCGAAAGGTTGTTTCGAAGTTGTAGGGTGCGTATTTGATCGAAATACGCAGGTTTCACGCGAATCGAGACAAAACGGGAGCTCGGGAGGGGTGGAAACCGGTTTGGACCGTGGGGTATGTGATTTTTGGTGTTAAAATCCTCCTTTCTTGCCTTTGACAACTTCTATTTATAGGGTGAAAATTGCGGTAGGAGTCCGTAGGACTTGGGTGAATTTCGGGGTTTTGGGAATTTTGGAAATGCGGAGGACTTGTTGGCAATTTCGGGAAAATTGCACGGTGAGTCGGCCGGACTTGGCTTGCAAACCGGGGGTATTTTGGTCTTTTGGCCTTGATTTATGATTGACGAGTGACTAGAGGGAGGTGGCATGCGGGACACGTGTCTGTGACTCACGAAGTGTGGGAGTTCGTTCCCGGTCCGGTTTTGTCCGTTTTTAAAATAACGATCAGGAAATGTCAAACGCCCGGAAAGTTTAGAAAATGCGTTTTTCGGGGAAAGCCATACTTTTACGTGAGATGTCACGTGATAAGTACGGTTTGGCGTCGGGATGCGCGGGCGATCCGGGGCGTCTCGTTAGCACAGCAGCGGGGAGTTTAACGAGTTAGGTTAACCTGGAAGCGGGCCGGTTAACGGATTTCGGTTAACTTTCGACGGATTTTGACGATCGGATTTGGGTACTTACGGTTAGCCCCTCGCGACGTCTCCTCCGAAGGAGGTGGGGTCGTTGAAAAGATAAGGATCCAAATCGGGATGCCTTACTTTGAAAGAGACACAGGCGGTGGTGTTTGGACCATAGCGAAAAGGATTCCTACGTATCCGGCGGGAATCAAGCCGATCGTAGTTCGAAAAGGGCGAGGGTCGCGCATGGGGACCTTGACCTGGCGAAGGCTTGTTAGGAGGCGTCTAAACTGGATGAGACCATTCGTGCGGTACACTGCACGAATGGAAGGCTGTTAGGAGGCGTACGAACACAGGGCTTGAAACCTTCGAGGCGTGTGGCGCCTCAAGCCGGAGTTGCGATGCTAACGAGGCGTTCGTGCCTTGGGTCTTGGGCTTATTCTTTGTTGCCGGTTTTATCTGCTGAGGATGAGCGTTCGGAGCTTACTTGGATGGCCGAAGAGGGATTGTTGTGCGGGCTTATTGCAGCTGCCGGCGAGGTGGAACGATCGGGCTTACGGCGCGGCGGGAGATGAATGTTCACTTCTTTGAAGTGAAAAGGTGTTCGGGCTTACTAGGATGGCCGAATAGGGATTGTTGCAAGGCGTTCGTACCTTGGGGTTCGGGCTTATTCTTTGTTGCGGAGAGATGACCATTTGCAAGGCGTTCGTACCTTGGGGTTCGGGCTTATTGCTTTGTTCTTAGAAGAGGCTGTTTGCAAGGCGTTCGTGCCTTGGGGTTCGGAGCTTATTGCGATTCTTAGAAGGAGACTATTTGCAAGGCGTTCGTACCTTGGGGTTCGGGCTTATTCTTTATTCAGAAGGAAGGCTGATTTGCAAGGCGTTCGTGCCTTGGGGTTCGGAGCTTATTCTTTGTTGCGGAGGAGGCTGTTTGCAAGGCGTTCGTGCCTTGGGGTTCGGAGCTTATTGCGGTTGCCGAAGGAGACTATTTGCAGCGTTCGTACCTTGGGGTTCGGGCTTATTCTTTGTTGCCGAAGGAGCATTTTGCAAGGCGTTCGTGCCTTGGGGTTCGGGCTTATTGCAGTTGCCGAAGGAGACTATTTGCAAGGCGTTCGTACCTTGGGGTTTGGGCTTATTGCTGTTGCCGAAGGAGACTATTTGCAAGGCGTTCGTACCTTGGGGTTCGGGCTTATTGCAGTTGCCGAAGGAGACTGTTTGCAAGGCGTTCGTGCCTTGGGGTTCGGGCTTATTGCAGTTGCCGAAGATGACTGGCGAAGGTCTTGGTAAGAGAGTGGAGGTCGGACCGCGAAGGTCGGGATCAACTGTTTGAAATCGGACCGTGAAAGGTCGCGATTGAGGATTGAAATCGGACTGTGAAAGGTCGCGAATAAGAGTTTGAAATCGGACCGTGAAAGGTCGCGATTGAGGATTGAAATCGGACCGTGAAAGGTCGCGAATAAGAGTTTAATGGTGAGGACCATTTAAATTTTAACGTCGGGAGACGGAATCGTAACTGAAATGTCCGGAGACATGGTTGAACGTTTGAATGTCAAACGTCAACTGGGAATTTAACGTCTGGAGACGAACGTTAGTGAGAACTAGCGGGAATTTAACGTACGGAGACGAGCGTTAGTGAAAACTAGCGAGAATTTAACGTGCGGAGACGAGTGTTAGTGAGAACTAGCTGGGAATTTAACGTCTGGAGACGAGCGTTAGTGAGAACTAGCGGGAATTTAACGTGCGGAGACGGCGTTAGTGAGAACTAGCTGGGAATTTAACGTGCGGAGACGGCGTTAGTGAGAACTACTGGGAATTATCCTCGGGGGATAGGGCGTTAGAAATGTCTAAGCGGGGAAATTTTACACTTTCGGGGCCAAAAGTGGTAAAATTGGAATTGCCCAGGCGAGGGCAAAAGGGGCAAAAATTGATGCAGTGCGGTAAGAGTCGTGGGACTTTTTATTTTCAGAAACCTATTAAATGCCGAGGCTGGGGAAGAAAAAGCTCACTTTCTTCCATTGTTGCCGGCGAGAGAGGAGAGAAAAGAGAGAGATATCCAACCCAAATTGCAAGGTTTGCTCGAATTTGTGAGGGAAAATCGCTATGGAGGGTGAAGGAGGACCAATGGCTCGCCACGGAAGGACCGACGACGAAAGAACTCGATTGGTTCGGACCATTCGAACCACCACTCTTCCATTGAATCCGGCGGAGTTTTATCCGGCGAGGGATAGACACAACTCCAAGGATGGGATCGAAAGACAAGTAAGTTCCCTACAAATTCCATTATTTTCAAGAATGTGCATTCTTTAAATGTTAGAAATTTGTTAGGAATTTACTTAGGGATTTTGGTGCCCGATTTGGGGCTTTTGACTTTGCTATGAATCGTTGTCGAAATTGACTAGGACGTAGTTCAATTGACATCATGGGTAGATGACATAAAAATTTTGGTTGCAAAATTCCATGTCTAGATGCATTTTCCAAAATTAAAGTAACTTTAATTCGGGACGGAGCGAAATTTTCGAAAAATTCGAAAGAATTTGAAAGTTCCGGATTCGACGGAGTTTTCGAAATGATTTTGAAAGTTTCGGATTCGACGGAGTTTTCGAAAGATTTTGAAAGTTCCGGATTCGACGGAGTTTTCGAAAGATTTTGAAAGTTCCGGATTCGACGAAGTTTTCGAAAGATTTTGAAAGTTCCGGATTCGACGGAGTTTTCGAACGATTTTGAAAGTTCCGGATTCGACGGAGTTTTCGAAAGATTTTGAATATACGTAGGAAATGAATGAGAGCCGTATCTGCATTGCATCCTTTTGACATGCGTTGGTGCATTTTGTTGACGTTGCTGTCTTGTTTGTCTGCGAGGGGACGGGGATGGTTGATACCCACAACCGGAAGAGTCGGGGTGCCTTTGAGGCGGTGTAGGTATTGTGGGGCCTTATCCGGACGTGGCCCGAGAGGAGAGAGGAGTCCACGGCAGTGGTGATTGACTCATTTGGGGTTTATTAGTCTTTGTAAACTGGCTGACAGTGATACAGCCAGAGAGGCGGAGTCCATGTATGTCGCGGCGAAATGCGGTGGGATACGACCCACACTTTCCATTTCGAGATGGGGAGGCGACGGTGACTCCCACGGATTTTGCCGCTATCAGCTGGGTTGCCGACTTATGGCAACGCGCTGGTGTGGGTTGATGGTTACACCTCGGAGCGGTTATGCAGGCTGCTTTGGGTTTCGATATTACCGATGCCGAGGGCTTAGGCATTCGGTACGAGCCGATGGAGCGTCACTTGAGGCGGGCGTCGCCGATTATCTGGCTGGGTCTTTGAGGATGACCGCGGAGCGTCAGCTCGAGGTTCCTTTGGTTTGCGGCTGTCGGCGACCTTGTTCCCAGACTTCCGACACGTCTTGTCACTTCCCTCTGCTCGGGTCGGCGACAGATCTGGATGCCGTGAGGGGTTTGCGTGGGGGAGGCTGGGTGGCGAGCTCTACCACTCTTTGGACGAGAGTTCTCGCGGGGAGAGGAGCACTCGTTTAGGCGCTTCACGCTTTGTCTTGGATGTAAGTTTACGTGCTTTTTCTCTTCCTTGCCTCTTTTATGTACTCGTATGTATACGCTTTGTAGGCGACATAACTTTCCATTCTCTTGGCGAGTGCAGTGCTACGAGGTGTTCGGTCCGCGAGCTTGGGACGTCGAGCCGTACCGTCCCTGTTCCACTGCCTGCCTTCTTTGGTTTGGCGAGAAGAAGGCGAAGAGGGCGGTCTCTTCGAGGTTGGCACTCGAGTGTCGTACGAGGAGATATCTACGCGGCGAACACAGAGTTCTCGAGAGGATCCAGTGACACAGTGGAGCGGGGTTTGATCATGTCGCGGTGCGAGATTTCAGCGAGACTACACGGCGGCGGAAGCTCTGGTGGGACTTCAGCTGCGACGCCATGTATGCAGGGAGAGGGTGACTCGTCGGCGTAGGCGGGGTCCCTTCCTTTGGTGCCGGTGGATCCTCCTTTGTACATGCGGCATCCGGGAGATCTTAGATGGATGGCTGGAGGGATACCTTCGGGGTGTGTACTTCAGAGTACATCATAGCGGGGGCCGCTTATGATGTTTTCTTGAGATGGTGAGAGCCGCGGGTGCGGCATAGGGAGGGCGAGGTCCTGGAGGTCCTCGACATTTTCTGTCCGCGAGCTAGGCTAGCGTACGAGGCTTTGGGCGGTTCGCGCGAGCGACTTGTGATCCCAGCTCCCGGCGGAGCCGAGACCACGATACGGGGCGGACCCAATGCTTCGGTGAGCATCTTTTACGATTTTACGCATTTGATAGTAGCATTACGCACATGATGCATCTGTACTTTTGTTCGCTTTCGATGATTTTCTGGTTCGCAGTATACGGCCATACGTACAATGAGGCCGTAGAAATTTGGTGGACGGGTGGTCCGCCTACGCCGGGAGGCTCGTGGAGTTCATGCGGTGCGGTTCCGGAGGAGCGTGGGCGTCCGCGATCGGGGGCCGTCTAGGCGAGGGGTTCCTGCTCCCACGGTGGTGGGGAGGACTTCACGCGGGGTTTGGCCGGTTCGCGGGCGGAGCAGGCTGGATTTGGAGCTCCTTCTTGCGCACTCGGGCGCGAGAGGAGTCCTCGAGTTCGCGTACTCAGGAGGCCCTTTGCCTATTCATTGGAGGAGTTCGGCGAGTTCTGTTTGCGGCAGTCCGGCGGCGGAGCGGTGCGTCGAGTGTACGGATGACGAAGCGGGACTCGAGTAGTCCCTTTTCTTGCTTTCTCTCTTTCTTGCTTTGTTTAGACAAAATGCATGTATTTGTCGGGAACAAATTTTGATTTGAGATGTATTTGCAAAAAGGCGCCCGTGGGGCGGAACACATGTACTTCGCATATTTATTCTATGATCACCTTGATTATTTTCGGCAAATAAGCAAATAGGTTAATCAAAAATAAATAAAAAGGAGAAATGCATTAAAAATTGAACAGGTCAAAAATTAAGCATGTATGCACTAATTTTTAATTATTTGCTTGTTGCACGAGCCGGGGCGGAAGGGATATTGTCATTTGTTGAATGAAATCGGGCGAGCACGCGAGATTTCATAAGAGTGAACAGGGCATGGTTTGGAAATGTTTCCAACTTTAAAGCTGTTTGTTGAGAGTTGACCAAGTCAGCTGCGGGGAGTCCGTAGGACTTGAAATGAATTTCAGATTCTTTAAATTGCGGTTTCGGCTTTGCAATTTGTAAGAAGCTGCGCATTGCTTTGCTCATTACAGTGAGTTCTTTTCCATTTCTTAAGGTTTTCTTCACCTTCGACATGGCTCCTTTTCCCAAGTTATCGTCTCGGATGCAAGAGCGATATTTGGACAACTTTCGATCGTGGAGTACGGAACCACGAGGCGAGAACAAAAGGTTTTCGAAGGTACATTACGGGATTAAATCTGTTTGGGCTTTGAAGGAGCTCATGCAGATTGGGACCTTTTGAGAGCGGCGTCTCGGTTACAGGACGTAAGGAGGAATGTGTACGGCTTTTCGTACAACGAAGTCACTCCTACGTTTGAAGATTTAGGGCCGTGCAGGAGGACTGAGGCAGAGCAGCTAGTTCTTGGTATGCGGTGGCATGGCCACCGTTGAGAAGCTAGTGTCTTTGTTGGGTATCTGTTTGGAGAAGCATACGGGATGCTTGTCTGAGATCTGGATTACGTTGACATTTCGGGGCTGCCAGAAAGATTTGCGGAGGCGAGGAGCGTCTTTGCGTGGGACGCGTTTGCTGCTGTGTGTGATTGCTACTTTGTTCACATTGCGTCTGCAGGTGTGTGCCATCACGGTGTCTTGGACTGGTGAGCGATGCGGAGTGGAGGAGACATCGTGCCATTGGTCTTGGGCGAGACGTTCACAGGCATAGGCGGATGGCGGCCGTGGCCGATACATGTGGGGAGGAGTCCCGCTATGCGGCCGTAGTTGAGGAGAGGCTGCGAGATGATGCACGAGGTGCCAATGTCTGTGACGCTTGGTCTTTCTCGCGGCGTCCTCTGGTGATAGGGAGTAATCAGTGAGTTTGGAGCTCGGATGGCCGAGACTTGGCACGCATCACTTGCGATGGTGGGTTCCCATTGGAAGTTATAGACTTGTAGGACCGCTCGGGAGGGTGCATTGATCGTCGAGTGCGGGGCTGTCTCGAGACGTCTTTCTATATTCCATCATTGGTTACTGCGGCGATGCAGTGGAGCGAGATGCCAGTGGCCCGATACGAGTTATCTTTGCTACCTTTGAGGTGGGATCTCTGCGGATGGAGGATCCTTCGGCGTGTATTCTTGGTCACCGGTGGTGGCAATACACGTCACTTTCTGCCCGGGGTTCTCTTTCGCGGAGAGAGAGCAGCATTGCATCGGCGATATACGGGTAGTACGAAGAGTGTATGGGGAGACACGAGATGGCTATCTTGTGGAGACGGAGTGAGGCTGTTGAGTGCGATCACACAGACGGTTCGACATTGAGGAGGGCAGGCGAGGCTAACCACTGGGAATCGTGCGGCGATGCCATGGGCGATTATGTGGCAAGTGCTGATCGGGAGGCCAATCAAAGCCTTTGCGATGATGGCTCGAAGCGAGGCGGCTCGAGACGAGCTAGAGAAAGGGCTGTATTGACGGCCGCGGGATTGACGGAGCGTCGGGGAAGAGTCCACAGAGCCGGGTAGAAGGCCTACGGAATATTTCTGCGAAGGTGAAGAACGCTCGCGGGGGAAAAGGGAAAGGGAAGAAGGATGAAGGACCTAGTACGGGAAACTAGGTTGACCTTCTTTGTCCAGTATCCACCATTGTCATTGCGAGACACATTAATTGATTAATGTTTTATTGTAGTTTTGCTAGCGTGTAGCGAGTCGAAGTTGGCCGTGCTTGAACTCATCAAAGAATGTTTTAACCGTTATGAATTTGTAGGTTAAATGAAAAGAGTTTTGAAACACAAGCAATTGATGCTTATTGTATTTTTTGCTTTTTTAGACCGAACCAAAGATGGCTGCCTACGTTCCCCTTTTACAACTGGACTAAGGGGCTCAGGTCACCGTAGTTCGACACTTTAGGTGAATTTGAGAAAAAAAACCAAGACAAAAGAAGTGCGACCCTGTTTTTTACCTGGATCATTAGCGGGAATGTATCCAGTTGGGTATTACTCTTTTAGCACTTTAACTTGCGAGGGGACGGTGTATGGGGAAGGTGAGTTGACTCGTGCTCTTCCTCAAACGAAGTATCTGCGGAGCTTGCTTCCGTTCACGGGGTTAACGAAAGGGTTTCCGTCCAAATGCGCTAGCTTCATGGCTCCTCGGAGAAGATTCTTTGTACCACGAACGGTCCTATCCGGGTAGGCTCCCACTTTCAGGGGATTGGTACGCGTAGGAGGTTTTCCTTTAGCACCAAGTCGCCTTCTCGATGTCTCGGATCTTGACTTTCTTGTCGAATGCTCGTGCCATTACGCTGCAGTAGGCTCGAGTGTGTTCCATGGCTTTCAATCTGCGCTCGTCGAGTAGAGCAAGTTCGTCGTGACGGCTCTGTAGCCATTCGACTTCATTGACCCCGTTTTCCAAGAGGACTCGGAGGGATGGAATTTCCAATTCCACGGGTAACATTGCTTCCATTCCGTAGGTAAGTGCGAACGGAGTCTCCCTGTGGCGGTTACGGCCCGATGTTCGGTATCCCCGAGAGGGCTAGATGTAGCTTTTCGGGCCGAGTCCAGGCCTGCAGTGGTCATCTTTACGATTATCATGGCGAGAGTCTTGTTGGTTTGCCTCTCTTGCACCATTGGTTTGTGGTACGTAGGGAGAAGACTGTGACGTGTGACTACGGGTCGGTCGGTAGTTGGTCACAATTTCCTTGAAGTGAGTCCCATTGTCGGAGATGATCTCATTGGGCACTCAGTATCGGCACATGATGTTCTCTCGGATGAACTCGGCCACCTTCCTAGAATTCGGTACCTTGTACGATGCGGCTTCTACCCATTTGGTGAAGTAGTCGGCTGCGACTAAAATGAACTCGTGACCATTGCTCCCTGGAGGAGTGATCTTGCCGATGACGTCGATTCCCCATGTGGCGAAAGGCCGTGGCGTAGTCATGCGGTAGAGTTCGTGAGGAGGGATGTGATTGAGGTTGGAAAACCGTTGACATTTGTCGCGGCTTCGGACGAAGCTGGATGCGATGCATTTCCATTGATATCGAATAGTATCCCATACGGAGAATGATACTGTGTCAATGCTCGGGCGTTCATGTGCGGACCGCGGGTTCCGTTGTGAACTTCGTTCGTGCTTCGGCGCTTTTTCTTTGTTTACACACCGAAGGAGTGGCCCTTGGTGGCGCTTCTTGTACAACATACCCCCAGGAATGACGAAATGGGATGCCGGGCGTTTTAATGCCATCATGTTTTTGGCTTTGATCCCTTCTTTGTATTTTCCATCTTCATTTGTGAAGGAAGCTTCTCCGCTTTGGAGTCTTGGTAAATTTGATTGTACCGGGGTTCGTCGATCGTTTCTTTTTCTTTTTCGATCTCACGGCAATAGGCGGGTGTTTCCGTCTGCCTATTACGAGGGTTTCTTGCTTTTCCCTCGGGAATTTCGACAAGAGGCGAGGGTTGCCGGGCGTCTGCGAAGCGGTTCTGTCTCTTGGCAAATAGTGAAAAGAGATGTCCTTGAGCGAAGCAATGAGCTCCTCCCGTATGCGCGTGGTACTTCGAAGGCCGAGAATCTACCGTCTTCCATTTGTTGGATACTTGATTGATGATCAATGCGAGTCTCCATATACATCCGGCTACGAGATGTTGCGCTCGAGGCGGCTTCCAAACTTCTTGCACGAGCTTCGTATTCTTTGCATTGTTGGTTGCTTCAAAATTCGGCTTGATGGCTATGGGAGTATGCTCGTCCTTGGGATCGACAAGGAGCATTCCAATGCCATTCCCCTTCTTGTTGGCTGCCCCATCGAAGAAGAGTTGCCGGCGGTTTCTTATTTGTCAAGTGAAAAGATTCCGTCGTCAGGAAATTGCGGATCGGGACCCTTAGGTTCCTTTGCTCGGGAAGTCGGCAAGGCGATGCGCCATTACTACGCCCTTTGTTGATTTTCTTACCATGTACTTGATGTCGAACTCGGCCCGGGAAGAATGACCACTTGGCTAGCCGCATTGACGAGGATGGCTTGTCAAAGAGATATCGGACGGGGTCCACTTTGGAGACCGGGAGCAGAATGCGGCTTGCATGTAGTGTTTCGGTTTCCCGACTACCCGTACAGGCGGTACAAGTTTTCTCACGATCTTTGAGTGGCGAGTTCACTTCCTTGAAGCTTTCGAACTACGAAGTAGATTGCATGCTCAACCTTGGAATCTTTACGTTCTTGTGCCGGCATTGCCCCAGATAGACGTGTACATTCTTGTCGAATACGGGAGTAGTGGCTTGTCTTCGTGTGGCGGGCACGGGGTGGGGGATTAACCCGAAGTAGGTCTTGATTTTCTCGAAAGGCATGCGGCACTCGGAGTCCCATTTGATGTCGGCATTCTTTTTCATCGGTTTGAACATGGGCTCGCGAGAAGATGTCAAGCGGTTGATGAAACGGCGATGTGCTTGAAGTCTTCCCATGAAGCTCTTCACTGTCGGGGTTTGAGGCGGCTTCATGTCGATGATGGCCTTGATTTTCTGGGATCGAAGCTTCGATACCTCTTTACGTAACCATGTACCCCGGTACCTTGCCGCGCTTGGCGCGAAGGTGCACTTTGCGGGTTCAACCTCATGGAGTGTTTTACGAGTACATTGAAGAACTTCCTCGGATCTGTCATGTCTTTGCATGTCGATCCCTTGGAGTGGATGATCATGTCGTCGACATATACTTCGATTTCTTTGTGAATCATGTCATGGAAGAGAGGCACATTGCGGCCGTAGTAAGTAGCCCCGGCGTTCTTTAGACCGAACGGCATGGCCAGGTGTAACAGTATGTCCCCATGGAGTGGTGAAGCGATCTTGGCACGATCCTCCTCGGACATCTTGATGCGGTTGTATCCGGCAAACCCGTCCACGAAGGACTTTACTTGAAATTTGCCGTGGTGTCGACCGGCATGTCGATGTTAGGCGATGGGAAATCATCCTTAGGGCTGGCCTTGTTGAGATCCAGAAAATCCACGCGACATCGACCTTTCCGTTGGCCTTGGTGGCCGTCACGTGTTGGAGAGCCAAGTCGGGTACTCAATCACTCTGATGAAACCAACTCGGAGCATTTTCTCAATTTCTTCTTTAACTTGCAAGGACCACTCTGGCTTGATCTTGCGCGGCTTACATTTGTGAGGCTTGGATTCGGGATCCGGGGAATTACGTGCTCCACGATTGAGGATCGAGTCTGGCATGTCTGATATGACCGAGGCGAACACGTCAACATACTCCGGAGGAGGTTTATCGGGGCTTCCTTTTACGCATCGGCGAAAAGCGCCCCTTGTGTCTCTTTAGGCTCTTGCAGCGACCCCGGGTTCACTTTGGTCATAACCTCTTCGGCGGCTTGGGCCGGTTGTCCTCTTGGTCAACTACACGCTCGAGAACTTCTTTAATGTATTGTTCGTTTAATGTATGCCTTCTTTATCAATTGAGTTATTAACGTCTTTTAAGTTGTTTGTTAACTTATCGGTTGTTAAAGTGGCAATGAGAGGATACTCAGAAAGGTCGGACTTTTCATTACACAAGAACGGGAATACATGATTAGCTCTGACATTATAGTCCTCGGCGTAAGGCCGTTGGATGACTCGGAAGGGCTGGACTCGACGGGTGACTCAAAGGGTTTGAGACCGGGTTTAGGGAGATGTGGGTGCGGGCCCGGCTTGTCTTCCCAGTCTGCTGGCTTGCCCTTGGTCGGTGAAAGTTACCCAATTCTTCGGTGGCATTCTTTGGATGCTTGAGGAGGGTGCGGGGATCGAGAGGCTTGGCTCCTGTTGTCCCTATCATGGCGATCATGCTTTGTTGTCGGAGCCCCGATCGATCAAGTTGGGCAACTCCATGACTTCTTCAAGCAGACTACTGTAGAAATTTGGTCAGCTGAGAGCGTCTTCTATGAATTACGGTTCCTTACGCTTTGGATTTCTTGTCTCGAATGTGGCCTCGGCGGTGATCAGAACAACTTGTTTCCCATGGAGAGTACCTTGAGTTGCTCCTCCAAGTGCAGGATTCCCTTGAATGTGTACTCATCTTTGGTGTGGTGGCGGTTGGTCCCGAGGTAGAGGCTGTGATGTCGAGAACGCTCCCTTATCGGATTAGCTTTGAGTCCTGCGAAACGCTTGAGGTCCGTGCTAGGCTGTTCCATTCTTTACGTAGTCTTGGTGTTGACTATCCACTGCTTCTTTCTCATCTTCATCGGTTCCACTTTGTCGGTCCCCTCGGTTCTGCTTTGTCGGTTCCATTGTCGGTCCCCTCGGTTCTAGCTGTCGGTTCCCTTGTCGGTCCCCTCGGTTCTGCGTCGGTTCCCTTGGTGAAGTAATGAGCGAGGTCAAAGGCTGTAGTCGGAGGTGGGTGTGCCGTTGGAGGTTCCCCTTTTGTGGGGCTGCTTTGCCTTGGTGCGGGCGAGCCTTTTGTCTTCCTTGATGTCGGCGGTGTCGGCACGTAGCGAAGCCACTGGGCCGTGGTGTGGTCCTTGACTTCAATAACTTGGTGCTGGCCTTGCGGCCTTTTGCCGAGCCCCGATCTGGGATGAAGTTCATGAGTTTCATCATCCTCGTGGCGGGAGGAATCGATCGTGAGGCAGTGGAAGGTCCACGTTGCATATTTGGATCTTGGAGGTCTCGAGTGAATCCGAGTTAATGGCATGTCATCATTATGCTTGATTTCCAACCTTTGGAATGTCGTTGGTCTTTGGTCCCCTCGGTGGTGACAACGTCGCCGTAGGCTGTGGTTAGCTCGTTGCCTTGCATGAACTTGAGGCCTTGGTGAAGGGTGGATGCCACGCCATTGATTTGATGCGGCCCGGGGACGCCTTGGGATGGGCTGTGAAAGTGATTGGAATGTCGACACTTGGAATTCGGTGGGGATCACCCGCTTGCCGAACCGGATGTTAAGAGTAGCAACCCAGAAGCTGTACGGGAAGTAGAGTCATAGGCCTTGGCGGTGTGGGTGAAGGCTTAAGATCTGTGGGCTTGATGTCAAGCGGGTCCATCATCTTGGCGGGCAAGACATTCATTCGGAACCTCCGTCTACCAACACGCGAGGAAGACGACGCTCGTCAGTGGGCTTGTGATGTAAAGCGGCTCATTGTGATCGGCCCCAAATTTTGGAAGGTCGAAATACTGTGAAGGTGATAATGTTGCCATAGTGGATGTTACCAATCATCGAATGACTTCATGCGGGGTTGCGTCCACGGGGACCATGGTACGGGCCGGGCTTTCCTCTAGCTTGAGCTTGTGAGGATAAGAGGAGGTGAGCGAGAGACGAAAGGAAATGTTCGCTGAGTGCTGCTGGTGAGTGAGGATCGGGTCCTCTTTCAAGGAACTTGCGTCTGCGGGTGTGGCGGGTGCAATGGTCGCTCCGTCGGCTTTTTGGTGGCCTTAGGTGGTAATGCATGGATTTGACCCGATCGGGTTAGAACAGCGACATCGAGGTTTGGTCCCTTACGAGCAGTGCTCTGAGTTGAGCCATAGTTAGAGGAGGATTCCTCGTAGCATAGGGCCATGCGTCTTCCCTCAACTCATTGATTGTGGATGAATTCCGGGAGCTTCGGCGGCTTGACGGATTGTCCCGGGATGCGCTTGGGTGCCTCTGCGGGGAGGTAGCCTACGGTTTAGCCTTGATTGTTCGAATGTCGGTGCTGCCGCAGTGGTTGCACAGGCGAGCGTGCGTTGCTTGACCCTCGGGGAGGTTGGAGAGTTCTCGGCTCAAGCGAACGGTCTCCTTGATCTCTTCACGGTATATCGCGTTCCTTTCCTTCTTCTTAAGCATACTCGGGCGATGCAGGTTGGAGTGCAGCGATACTCGTGGTTGGCTAGTTTTCCTCCACTCACGGGCCCGAGATCAACCTTCTTGCGGCGGAACTGCGTCGAGAGTTAATGCTGCGTTTCTTCCCATGTGAGAATAGCCGGTGCTTCCTTGAGCTGCGTGCGGCGGTCTAGGTAAACCTCCATTGGGGAGAGTTTTCTTCTGCTTTATGCGAGTGGCGGGTATGTCGGAAGGCGAGTATACGGCTTCCCGAACATCTGCCCGTGTGGTAGTTCTTGTCCCGAGTTGATCGTTTACGTAAATGAAGAGCATGAGCTGTGGAATTTCCACTGAGTAGTTGCTCGAGGCAATTTCCATCCTCCTCCTGTTTTTAAATAGACCTTCCTCCTGAGTTGGCCTTTCAATTTGAGTGCGGAGATGATCCGTTCCCATCCTCCCGGGACCCTTGGGAGTCGGTTTTGTTGACTTCATGCCGGCTTGGAAGAGAATGGTTTCATCGTCTTCGTCGTCGCTTTCACGAGAGAACTTGCTTTCCTCGGGAAGGTAAGCGGCGGGATTCGTTCGCCGTGTCGTTCCATCTCCTAGGTCATCGGGACCGTTGACCACCCTTGGTTGGCAAAGGGGTTGGATGAGAACAGGACGGTAGTCGGGAAGTTGCCATGGGCAAAACTCCTGAGGTCGGGTCTAGAGTGGCCTCTAGCTTTGTCGAAGGCTGCTGTGACACTTTAAGGGCTTGGTCCTGTAGGTCTTTCGAGCTTGGTCTTCGTCCCAAAGACGACTTTCTTGAGCGGCTAGCTCCATGAGAGCTTTCCTTGCGAGACCTAGGCGAGTCTCCGTAGGTGCGCATCGTCTGGCTAGTGTCGAGCCGTGATTACATTCAAATCGCCGAATGGCGGGAACACTTGGATTACATTGTGAAGGAAGTCGGGCTGGGACATTCCATGCGTCCTTCCTTAATCTCGATCACCAAGAAGTTTGCCCATATCTGCTTGATTGACCCTGGGGGTATTGAATCTGCAATGTTGACGGTCTCGTGATCTCGCTCGATCGCCAAGTCTATCAAAGCTAGCGATCGATTGGCGGGATATACGAATCAGGCCGTGACGGCTAGGAGCGAATCGGCTGAAGCATGTTGATGCGAGGTGGTCATTTCTGTGTCGGAAGGCGGCTACGCCTTGCGGGGAAGACTTTCACGAGATGTTTTCGGGGTGGCTGGTGGAAGCGTTCAGAGGTTGATGACTTGTAGCGGGGTGAGGAGCTTGGTCTCCTTTCTTTGTTGCCCTTGGCCTTGGCGGCGCTTGAGGGTATAAGCTTGGCGACGGCACGGGCCGGTTGCAGCCCAGGGGTGGTACTTGGAAGTAGGGATGAGCTACGAGCTCGCTTGGCCGGTGCCTCGTTTACCGTGAGCGGGCGATCATCGAGGGTGACCTTGGTGTGGCGAGAATCGATAACAAGAACGGGGTCCTTGGCTTCATCGGGATACCTGGAATAGATGATATTGACGAAGTCGTCGTCATTCACTTGATCGGAGGGATTCCTCGTTGCGTGAATCACGTGCTTCCAATTGTCGGATAGGCATGCATGCTTGGACGTTGAGCTTGACAATTTCCATGGTATTGGAACCTTGGTCGTAGGTGACACGATCGGAAGGAGTTAGTCCTCAGCGAGCATGTGAATGCGGAGGTACGCTTGCGGGTGCGCCGCGTCCTCGACTCCGGAGAGTCCAGATTCATCGTCATCGATCGCTCGATCCAGGTGTAGGGGCGTATTGCGTCGGGTTGCGTTCTTTGGGCGGCTAGGAAAACATCATGCTCTTCGTTGGAGAAAGAGGGGTGCGGCGGGTAGTTCCTCGTGGAGGACGTCCCATACAACTTCCATGCATTCATCACGAGAATGACGGTGTTTGTTGACCTTGATCACAAAAACCTCTTCACACTGGCGGGGGCAGAGAGTTTGTTTGGAGAATGCGTGAATCTCCGATTGGAGGCGGGGTTTATGTGCCGTATCATGGCGATATTCGGCGTTTCCTTCCAATACGCTTCCAAGTGTTGGAAACGACGGTTGAACTTGATGTATCGGGTTTGCCGAGTGCACTTTGCTCAGTACGTTTACATAGTTAGCATCTCCGGACTACGAGGGATTACGATGAGATTTGCCCGATAGTCCCTTGGTTGATTCGAAGGAGGTAACCCGGTGCACGAGTGCGGACACGTTTGGCTCTTTGTCTCGGCTTCGTTTCCTATGAGGAAGCTGTCCCCTCGGATGACTTCGAGATCTCCTGTCGGTTGATGAACTTGACGCATTGATGGAGAGTGGAAGCTATGGCCTTCATGTGGTGTAGCCAAGGGCGTCCCAAAGAAGCTGTGAACTCGGATGGAATGTCCATCACGTGGAATTTCTTTGGCACCATTTGGGTTTCGAACCAAAGTTCGAGTCAGCTGTCCCAGGATGGGACGAGACGAGTTGTCGTAGGCCTTGATAGTCAGAGTAGACGGTATCAAATGGCTTTCATGGATGCGGAGAGCTCGCATCATCTTTGAGAGGGAGGACATTAACGGCTGACCCGTTATCTACCAATACTCAGGGAGTGATATGGTGTTGAGTTTGAGAGTGATGTACGAGCTTCATTGTGCCAGGCGTCTCTCGGTAAGTCTTCAATCACGAGAATGTGATCATCTTTGCCATACGAGGCGGGAGTCGTAGATCTCGTCTCTATCAGTAGAAGGAGAGTCATCCGGCCATCCGTTTCTGTCTTCCTCTTTGCGAGGTAAAGCCTTTCTTTGGAACCTCGGGAGTATGTTGAAATTTGCTGTGGCGGTTGCCGCCCTTAGTTAGCACATTGATCGAGTGCGATTGCCAGGCGACCTTGATCTTCCTTTACGGTCCGGGCTCGGAAGGCTGGACAAGTTGAATCTTGGGCGATCCGCGGAGGGTTAGGCTTACGGCGCGATAAGACTATCAAGATGCCGAGGTATTCGGTGTTCAGTGCAGATTCTGGTTTCGGTGGGCTTTTCGGCTTTCCCACCCCTGTCTCGCTCTAGAGGCTGCATGGCTCGGAGGCAAAGAGGGTGGCCGAGTACAGTGCGTAGTAGTCGAACCTCCGGAGGGTTCTCCAAGTGTACCTACACTTGGTATCTCCGGCTTCGTATCTTTCTCTCGATTCTTTGTTGAGAGGATTTCTTCTTGTTTCCTCGGAGGATTGCTCGGACGGTTTCTCGAGACTCGTACTCCCGGGCGGGCGGAGCGATCACAAACATCGTAGGCGATGTGAACATTAGAGGAGGATCCAGTGAAAGAGGCGGAGCGGTTCGTAGCACACTTCTTGGGCACCCGCTCAATGGAGTTCACGCTTGTTATTATTCGGAAAAGGGATTCCCGGCTGTATTGGGCCCACGGGGGCGCTCTAACTTGCCTTCTTCTATCAAGTTACGGATTTCGTATCGTAACCCCAAACGGTTGTCGGTGGTATGGCCGTGATGCGATGGAAAGGCGCGATATTTGCTCTTGTCCGCATTGGCTACGGGAACTTTGGGTTTGTAATTGGCCGGGCTTAAGGAGACCCTCCTTGATTAGCCCTTCCAGACATCTTGCTCGGTGGCATGTCCAACTTGTCGAAGTGTACGGCAGTACGCCCGAGTAGAACTGTTGCTTTGCGGGGGCGGGTTTACATGTTACCGTGTTGTCACGATGGACGTAGTTGTGAGACGTATCTTTCCACTTTGCCGGGGCGGTGCGGGATTGAATGCGGCATTGAGCGGTATCTGTATGGCTGTCTGGTAGCCAACTTTTCCTTGAGATCCTTCTCGAGCTGTGGCCGGCATTGACCATGGCCGGAGATGCAGGAAGAAATTGTGGCCCGATGAGAGTTACGATGGACGGTCTCAAGCAAGACTTGAAGATCCGCATACATTCGTCTTTGGAGAGTGGCTCCATGATTTCGGAGAGTTTCCGGCTCCATCTCTTGTAGAATTCCCCAACACTTTCATCCGCTTTACGCTCGGTGGTGATTAAGTCCTCGCGACTTGTTTCCCGCTCTAAGTTGGATACATGCCAGTTCAGGGAAGATGTTGCTTGTCTGTTCCCAGTGTGGCGATCCGCGAGCTTGACCCTCGAAACCATCGTATGTGAGCTTTTGAGCGTATCTTTGGAAGTGGTCGGCCATTTGCTTGGAGGGTTGCTCCTTTTGCTCTCATGCAGAACGTAAGTGTCGACGTGCGTTTGAGGACATTCGGTTCCATCGAATCGGTCCATCTCCGGCATTACGAACTTGGCGGGGAGAGGCGTGACCATTCCGGATACTGTGGATTTGAACGTTTCTGCTTTGAAGTTTGCTCATGGTGGCTTTCGGGTCTTTCATACGCTCGACCATCCAGGCTAAGGTTGGGTCAGTGGTGGGTTTGTGAGGCTCGGCGCCGGGTGCTACCACGTGAGCGGTAGTGATTGGAGGTGGAAGGCTTGGTATATGAGAATATACGGGAGCCTTTTACGAAGCTGTATCGGGGTTTGTCCCCGGTGTTTAGAGATTCGTGTATAGGCAGCGGGACGAACAGGGAGGGTGCTTGAGGATATTGGCATCCTGAGATGGTCCGTGCGGTGCCGGTGATATTGAGTGATGGGTGTAGCACTTGGGCGACCAAAATTGACGGGGTTACCACGAGAGGTGGCAACATGGAGCCTAGGTCAATTTGTTTCCTTGGTTGGAAGGCATCCAGTAAGTTGGCGGGGAGGAACTGATTGAAGGTTTGGTGAAGCTGGTTTTGGGGAATCGTCATCCTCGACCGGGACAAAAGTACCGTCTGAGTCGGCGGGGATAGGCTGCTATACCTCGCTCATTCGGAAAGCTGTACCACAAAATTCTGGCGATCTTCTTTACGCACTCTTGTGAACCTCACAAGGCTTGGGATGGCTTCTTCCAATGTCATATACATTGCCGGTGGCGGGGTCCTTCCCCGTCACGATTTCTCGGTGAGCTAGACATGTCGGAAATTCTGGTGAGGAGCCGAGGAACCGAAGAAGCGTACGATCTTTGCCGTTACCTTGTGATCTGGCAAGGCGGCGGCCGGAAATACGAACCACTTTACGCTCATTGCGAGGAACGAAAGGAAGGGTTTAGGCTTCGGAAAAGGGTATTTGGCTCAAGGTTTTCGGGCTTGTGCAATGTGCGATTACCGATTAAAGTTTACTTAAGCGCGTTTTCTCGAGTCTAATTGGTTGGAAAAGAGCATGTCTTCTTTTCGCAACTAATCCTAGAGCTCTAATCGGTGGATCTCGTCACTACGCTTATAAGCCCCTCGTTTCCATTGTAGATCATCTTTCTCGGGACGGACTATCCCGAGCGAGGTCGATAAGGCAAGCGAGTTCCACCGACAAAGGAAAAAGTGAACTTAAGGCTAGGCGATCACGCAAACTTTCGACGTGTGCGGCGTACGGGCCACGGTCGAGGTCGCGTCCTTAAGTTAAGGCGGGAGTCGTGCCAAAATTTGGGCATGACCTCTCTGACTCGCTTGTGCGAGAGACCTTTAGCTTTTAGCGTTGGCCAAGTTGTGGGCTGGCACAGTACATACGTCGAGGTTTGGTGACACGGCGTCACATTGAACCTTCGGGTATATTTTTCGGTAGAGCTCCGCGTCAAAGTCAAGGCCGAAAAGCTCAAGACTTCGGGTCGGGAACGACCTTTGGTCTAAAACTCTCGAGCTTGACTCGGAGCGGGGCCAGCGTGAAAAACATACACTTAGGCTTTATGACACGAGCTAAGCCAAAACCAACCGGGGTCTTGGACAAAGTGTGACACTGAAAGGAGTGCGTGGCTTACACGGGCTAGGATGGGATGTTTGGGACGACCCGTGCGCCCGAAAGGTGTACGCGGACCAATCGGAGTGCAGCCGATAAGGCCATCCGGGTTAGGGGTTGTAGTGTGCGGTGTACCGAGGCGGCAAGTGCACGTGAAGTGCGGTGTTCCGAGGCGGCAAGTGCGCATAGTGTGCGGTCACTAAAATTCTTTTCTCGAGTAAAAGCAGAGATTTTTCGAATGTGTCTTAAAGAATTTATGATGCACGGTTCAAAAACTGACATGAAAATCAAACATGAATGGGGATGCACAAACCTGGTGAGATTTTGAAAAGTTGACAATGTAATGCCTTTTGAAAAAAAAAACCGTTCGAGGTTTAAAGTAACACACACACGAAAACGAGGAAGGGTAAACGAAAGTTTGACCCATGGAAGGCTTTTTAGAAAACAACGGTAGTTTTGAAAAAAGTATCTTTTCCCCAGCGGAGTCGCCAGCGAAATTACCCGATCTTTTTCGCGCGGCGCGCGCGGAAAAGCGGTTGTCTTTCGCGGGGGTTGGTGTCTGAGACCTCGCTTCACGGGAAGGAGCAGAATGAGGAGTCGCCACGCGGTTTTGTATTTTGAGCCCAAACGTTGAGAAACGGCTATTGCGAAAATGGTGTCGTTTTTATTGGTAGCAAAAACTTAGGAAAAGGCTTTGAAAACGGGGATCATTTTTATTGGCAGTAAAAACGAGTAAAAAGCTTTTTTGTACCAGAGATTGTTAGGTTCGGAGGTCGGAGTTACGTTTCGGGTAGAGTATTACGAGATCGCCCGAAACGTCTCGCATGACGAGTCTTTCTACCTTTCTCGAAATCGTGTGTGTGTGTGTGTCTTTTGAAATGGGGGCTTGAATGACAAGCTTTAATCTTGGTTTGAGTGACAAACGTTGATTAGGTGACTTTTTTTGAAAAGACGAGCGTTTGAATGACAAACGTCGGTTTGAGTTGAAATGAGCGTTTGCGTGGCAAACGTCGACTTTGAGTTGAAATGAGTCATTGTTAACGATTTTGCGAGAAAAATGCGTATTAAATGATTTTAAGTGTCAAATGGCGGCTTTGAGTTTGAAGATGAGCGTTTGCGTGGCAAACGTCATTTCGCGCGTTTTGAAAGAGAGTTCGACGGACGAACTCCGGTTTTGAACCGGGCATTACATTGTTAACGATTTTTACGGGAAAAATGCGTATTAAATGATATGCGATCAACGAATCGGGTTGCGACTCGGACTTTTGAAAAGTAAATACTATCACAATCCAAACGGATCGGACTTGTAAATGACAGTATTTAAAGCAGTGTCAACGGAATCAAACGATCCGGAATTGTAAATGACGATCAGCGAGGCCAAGCGGCTCGGAAGTGTAAATGACGATCAACGAGGCCAAACGGCTCGGAAGTGTAAATGACGATCAACGAGGCCAAACGGCTCGGAAGTGTAAATGACGATCAACGAGGCCAAACGGCTCGGAAGTGTAAATGACGATCAACGAGGCCAAACGGCTCGGAATTGTAAATAACGTGAAAGTAAACGGAACGGGGTCGGAACGCCGTTTTAAACCGTGATTACTTCTCTTACGGAAAGAGAAGAGGATCGAGGGGCTAAAACGTATCGGACAGATTAGACGGAAGCGTCTACATTTTGACAATGACGTTCGAAACGATTATAGCGGCGGCGCGTAGCAGGACGGAACGGAAGATTCAGAGAGAGAGAGGGAGTTATACCTATGGCTAGGGTCGACTCCTTTGGCTCGGGAGGTGTGCACGGGACACGGAAAGTTATTCGAAAGGTTGTTTCGAAGTTGTAGGGTGCGTATTTGATCGAAATACGAAGGTTTCACGCGAATCGAGACAAAACGGGAGCTCGGGAGGGGTGGAAACCAGTTTGGACCGTGGGGTATGTGATTTTTTGGTGTTAAAATCCTCCTTTTTTGCCTTTGACAGCAACTTCTATTTATAGGGTGAAAATTGCAGTAGGAGTCAGTGGGACTTGGGTGAATTCGGGGTTTTGGGAATTTTGGAAATCGGAGGACTTATTGGCAATTTCGGGAAAATTGCACGGTGAGTCCGCGGGACTTGGCTTGCAAACCGGGGGTATTTTGGTCTTTTGGCCTTGATTTATGATTGACGAGTGACTAGAGGGAGGTGGCATGCGGGACACGTGTCACTGTGACTCACGAAGTGTGGGAGTTCGTTCCCGGTCCGGTTTTGTCCGTTTTTAAAATAACGGTCAGGAAATATCCGAAACGCCCCGGAAAGTGCCGGAAAATGCGTTTTCGGGGAAAGCCATACTTTTTACGTGAGATGTCACGTGATAAGTACGGTTTGACGTCGGGATGCACGGGCAAGCCCAGGACGTCTCGTTGGCACAGCAACGGGGAGTTTAACGAGTTTCGGTTAACCTGGAGCGGGCCAGTTAACGGATTTCGGTTAACTTTCTGACGGATTTTGACGATCCGGATTTGGGTACTTACAGTGTCGTATTTTGCTTTCTTTTTTTTATTTGTTCTATTCTTAACTGTTGCATTGCATGCATGCATCTCATAAAACAAAAATCTCTCTTTTTTCTTTAAAAAGAATTAGACCTTTTACCTCACACTACCACTAGAGTCCGTGTCACACTGCACAGACACCCTTAACCCTTCGGAGAAGCCAAAGTGCGGGAAGTGTGGTGATCATGTTGCCTCCCTTCCGAGTCTCACTTGGCCATCCACTCATCAGTGCGCTTCGGCTGCACGGTGGGAGCCTAAAATCTAACCCTTGTGTCACCCACTTTGCTAGGAATACACTCCCTGTGACCGGTTGATTTGACTAGTTTTTTCATATAGACAATTAATAAGGTTTTTATGTTAAGTCACTACGAATTAATGATAAGTCAAGATCTATAGAGAGAAAAGAGCACTAAAAAATTTGATTTCCTTTTAAAGGACGTGCCATGTAAGGTCGAGTGCTTGTTAAAAGATCTTGTCTTATCATAGGTCTGTAGTACTTCCCATAAATACCATCTTAAATGTCTATATGAGACGGTTAGTCGTTAGGATCCACCACTTTAGGACCTTTAGTTAGTTGCGAAAAAGGGGTATCCCTTCCAACCAAGAGTAGGTTCTATAAAAATGGAAGGCTTTTTTGTAAATAAAATGCTTAACTATCCCTCAATTTAGGACCTTCCGAGGTCCACTCCTCATTCCTAGGACCCTCCGAGGTCCACTCCTCATTTCTAGGACCCTTCGAGGTCCACTCCTCATTTCTAGGACCCTTCGAGGTCCACTCCTCATTCCTAGGACCCTCCGAGGTCCACTCCTCATTTCTAGGACCCTTCGAGGTCCGCTCCTCATTTCTAGGACCCTTCAAGGTCCGCTCCTCATTCCTAGGACCCTCCGAGGTCCACTCCTCATTCCTAGGACCCTCTGAGGTCCACTCCTCATTTCTAGGACCCTTCGAGGTCCACTCCTCATTCCTAGGACCCTTCGAGGTCCACTCCTAATTTCTAGGACCCTCCGAGGTCCACTCCTCATTTCTAGGACCCTTCGAGGTCCACTCCTCATTTCTAGGACCCTTCAAGGTCCGCTCCTCATTCCTAGAACCCTTCGAGGTCCACTCCTCATTTCTAGGACCCTCCGAGGTCCACTCCTCATTTCTAGGACCCTTCGAGGTCCACTCCTCATTCCTAGGACCCTCCGAGGTCCACTCCTCATTTCTAGGACCCTTCGAGGTCCACTCCTCATTTCTAGGACCCTTCGAGGTCCACTCCTCATTTCTAGGACCCTTCCAGGTCCACTCCTCATTCCTAGGACCCTCCGAGGTCCACTCTTCATTTCTAGGACCCTCCGAGGTCCACTCTTCATTTCTAGGACCCTCCAAGGTCCACTCTTCATTTCTAGGACCATCCGAGGTCCACTCTTCATTTCTAGGACCCTCCGAGGTCCACTCTCCACTCTTCATTTCTAGGACCCTCCAAGGTCCACTCTTCATTTCTAGGACCCTCCGAGGTCCACTCTCCACTCTTCATTTCTAGGACCCTCCGAGGTCCACTCCCAATCTTAGACCATTCAAGGTCCACTTCTCATCTTTTGGACCCTTCTAGGTCCACTTCCTCTACTTTGTACCATTCAAGGTCCACTCTTTGACCCTTCGCGGTGCTCTTCCTATACTAAGTCCACTCTCCCAATCTTAGACCATTCAAGGCCCACTTCTCATCTTTTGGACCCTTCTAAGTCCACTTCCTCTACTTTGTACCATTCAAGGTCCACTCCTCAATTTAGGACCCTTCGAGGTCCACTCTCTCTATCTAGGACCATTAAAGGTCCACCCTTCCACCTGAGACTCTTCGAGGTCCACCCCTCGTCTCTTGGACCATCCATGGTCCACTCCTCTACATTTGACCACCCACGGTCTACATCCTTCAAGTTAGGACCCTTCAAAGTTCTACCTCTTACATCTTGAACCATCCGCAGTTTGCTCTCTTAGTCTTAAAACCATCCATAGTTTAGATCCTTTATCTCTAGCACCCTTCAGCCAAAGACCCACCTAGATCAAACCTCTCTCAAACCACCATCTAGGGCCTACCTAAGCCAACTTACCAATCAAGACCAATTCTCATCCAAGTCCGATTAGCTCGTCTAGATCACCCTCACTTATATTTGACCAAGGATCGAGTCATCTTCCTCTCCCTTTTTCACCAAACGGACTCTTTTACATTCATCCTCTCTCTTTCTCTAAACTTAACCCTAGTTGTATCATCAATCGGGGCCCCCTCGAACTACGGTGACCTGAGACTCGTATCTTAAATGGTAAGGGTTACGTAGGCAACTTCAGCCCGGTCAAACTCAAAATTGTGGAGGTCAAATATTTTCTCAAGGATGCCTTAAGATTAATTATGAATCTAATTCAACTCATTGGTTTGACTCCGCCATATGTTCTTACAGAATTCCACATCATGTCTTTGGAGAAAAGCATTGAAGCCCTCAAAGAAGTCTCAAACATGAGGTTGGGAGTGATCAAACTCCTCAAAGACATGCATGAAATTGAGCAGCACCATTTGTCTTACATTCAGGAATGCTTGAGAAGAGTTCCTCCTCCTGTTCAATTCCAGGGTCCCTACCATCCACATGCTTATGGTTCTACACATCAGAATTTCTCATTCAGGATGCCTGCTGTGGCCACCAACCAACGAAGGGCACCAATACTGCCAGTCACCCCCAAATTCAATCCAAGAGAAGAAGATCAACAAGGAACATTTTGATGACTTGGGAATGCCTGTGGGTGAGTTCTTCGACATTTTGGTGGGAAAGAGTTTGATCAAGCCGCTCGAGAATTACAAGCCTATTAATAGGAGAGCTAACTTGGATACATCCAAGTTTTGCAAATACCACAAGTACGATGGGCATACCAGCGACAGCGTAGCGGCTAAAACGCTTGATTCAAAGTTTGATCAACCAAGGCCTCATTGATGAAGAAACCCTCGTACTTCAAGGAAGGATTTAGATTCATTCAGTCTTGTAGGTTCTAGTGTGTCTTTCTTACTTCCACTTTGGGCATTGGTATGTAATGTCCACTTTAGATTAGTTACTTCAATAATAAAAAAGGTCTTTTTTTTCTTTTCTCTCTAGACTTGAGACATAATCTCGCATTACTTTCAAGAAGATTGTTTTATTTATAATTATCACTTGGTTGCTAATCTCACTGATAAACTCACCGGCTAATAAAGTAAACAATGAATGAACGCTTTGATTGGAGTAAACAACTCACTTTGTCCTTCCTCATATACGCCACCTCTATATGCACCTTTCTCTCATATACTCCCTCCATACTCCACCATATACTTTTCATGCACTATCTCCAAACCCTCTCCTTGTACACACCCTCTATGCTCCCTCGAGCATACCACTTCCCAAATACACTCTCCCCCACTTAAACATCCTTTTCATATGATCAAGATAAGCAAAGACCGTTGTTGCTCATCATCAGAAAATAGCTGCTCACGCCACTGCAATTTAAAGAAGATGCAAGGAGTTGTTCTTATCCTTCACAAGTGCTACATGAATATCAACTTGGGGCTCACCAACCCCCAAATCTCGCGTCTCCTCTGATTTTCCATTTGATCGATAAGCTTTCATTGAATATGCTCACATATCTTTCTCATGGTCTGAATATATTTTGCCTTACATTAATAAGTCGGTTAAATGAGTTTGCATTTATTTTAAAAATACTCTTTTGAGAATGCTATCCAGTAGCGATTGAAGCTTAAACCTCTCACCATAGGAAGCCATAACCTTATCCTCACTAAATAATACCCTTTCATTTCAAGATCGACAAGTTTTGAGACCCTAAGGAAGAAGCCCATACTAGGGGCTCCCTTGATTCACAAAGGAAGTAATCACCTCCAAGCTCAAGAAAGGCGGAATGCAGAAGAAACTCAGACAAGGGGCCTCGACTCACAAAAGAAGGAACCACCTCCAAGCCCAAGAGGGAAAAAGGTAAAAAACATCCTAAAGCATACGCTAGGGGCTATCGCGAGCAAACGAGTCCGAAGGCTTTCCTCGAGAAGAGGGTGTCAAAATAAAAAAAAAATGAGACATCGAGTGAAAGTCCTATCATGATCAAGTTACCTGCTGAAAGGTTGTGAAAATTAGACATCGAGTGAAAGTCCTATCGTGATCAAGTTACCTGCTGAAATCACAACGAACTCGCGAGAAGAAGCAACAAAGATTCCCTCTTGGACGAATCCCGTAAACCAATTCCAAAGTCCATCCTCTCACTTTTAGAGGATCCCATCACCACCCTTGACCTTGTCAAAATCAAAGTTAACCTCGCTCTTAGAGGTTAGAAGAAGCAACAACAAGAAAATCCCTTCACCTTAGAGATCCCAAACACATCCCGCAAACTAACCTCTCAGCAAAAGGCCCAGCCAATCTCTCACTTTAAGAGGTCATGTTAAGCATCACCCAATGATCGATCACAACCCAAAGACCAGCTACAACCTCTACCGGATGGTATTCTCATTCCGAGTCACTTGTTATCCTATGTGAGCATATTGCATACTCTCGCCAAGTTTGGGAACTCGTCCTATTCTTGAAATTCGTTTATTCGACTCTTCAAACACGATCTGCAAAAAGTCTCACTGGGGCTTCGCATCCGTGCCTCTCAGCGGCACTCCGGTAAAAGCAAGGAGACGCGTGCCGGGACTACTCCCTCGGCTTGTGAGAACAAAGGAGCAACGAATCTTGAATTGAAAGACGAGAAAAATAGAAGGGGCTATAATCGATCAAATCCCAATTTTTCTTCCACTCCAGTCTTGTTTCTTCCACTCCAGTCTTGTTTCTTCTATCTTTTTCTATTTTTCATTCTTTCCCATAAAGAAGATCAATGCAGTGGCAGCCTGCACGAAAATTACCACCAAACAGCCCAGAGCAGCAAGCAACAACGGAACATCCTTCTCCTTCCAAAAGTCAA